>JAJQXH010000023.1:5372500-5672500 GCA_022343465.1 Oscheius sp. G VE-2021
CTTCGGCGCCGATAAGAACGCCGGCGGTGCTGCAACCGGCGGGGCAGCAGGACCGAAGGCTCCGGCTGCCGGAGGAATGGCCGGTAAGGGTAGCATTTGAGCCTAAATCATGTTCATTTAGGAACACACGATCCGAACTACCAGACGCTGGCCGGAGTGGGGGCCGACTGCTTCGGAGCTGACAAGGCTGGAGGAGCAGCTGCTGGAGGAGCAGCCGCTGGAGGACCGAAAGCCCCAGCTGCTGGAGGCATTGCTGGAACCCACGACCCGAATTACCAGACTCTGGCTGGAATTGGAGGAAATGAGTGCTTCGGAGCAGACAAGAAGGGAGGCGCCGCCGCCGGCGGAGGAGGTCCGAAGGCCCCCGCTGCAGGAGGAGTGGCCGGTCAGGGCATTTTGAGCCTCAATCATGTGTTCATTTAGGAACTCACGACCCCAACTACCAGACCCTCGCCGGAATCGGAGGAAACGAATGCTTTGGCGCCGACAAGAAGGGTGGAGCCGGTGGTGGAGGTGCTGGACCGAAGGCTCCTACGAACCAGGGACAGAAGGCCGGCACCCACGACCCCAATTACCAGACCCTTGCCGGAATTGGAGGCAACGAGTGTTTCGGAGCGGACAAGAAGGGAGGCGCTGCCGCCGGTGGAGGAGGACCGAAGGCGCCGGCCAACCAGGCACAGAAGGCGGGGACTCACGACCCGAATTACCAGACATTGGCTGGAATCGGAGGGAACGAATGCTTCGGAGCCGATAAGAAGGGAGGAGCGGCCAAGGGAGTCAAGGCGCCCGAGAACAAGAACGTCAAGGCCGGCACGCATGACCCCAACTACCAGACACTGGCTGGAATCGGCGGAAACGAATGCTTCGGTGCTGACAAAAAGAAGTAGTACACTAATAAAGTGCTCTCCTACGACTCTTTCTTTGTTTAAAATGTGATATTTCTTTACTTTTTTGTTTTTTATTGTTAAGATTTTCTCTTATTTTCAACTTTATATGTTTAACGAGAACAAATAATGTTAAGTGAAAAACTGATTAAAACAACATTTAGGTAATCGTATTTCGGCTACTTTTGTAACAAACACGAATTAATCAGCGGCATATAAAGTGCCATTTGACAACCTTGACTATTTTTGTGTCGAGATTATTCGCTTAAACTTTTAGTTTAAAATGATGATGAAGAACACTTTTCCATTCCTCCTCCTTCTCAGTCTATCAAACTCAGTTCTGCCGCAGGAAACAACTGGAGATTCTTTGACTCAATCGGAAAAGCAGTAAGTTTCCCATGTGAAAAAGGTGCTTATAACATCTTTCTAGCAAATCTGAATCTACTTGCCCAGAAGAAGAAATCACTTGGCCAACTCGCAGTCCTCACAGCGTTAATTTACGCGGACCGGCTCCTTTTCCGTTCCCTCCTTTAAATTTTCCGTGAGAATTCATGAAATGTTGCAACCACCTTTTCACGATTTGTAGAATGTGTCGTTCCATGATGAAAGCCAAGCAAAGTGGGCTTGCTAGAGTTCTAAATTTTGTTTATAATATAAATTCTACAAAAACCACAATGTAAGTTTTGGTTTTAGATCTCTTTCTGAAGTTGTAACACTGACTGTTGTTGTGTTTCAGTGCAGAGAACACCAATATTTCAGGGACAAAATTCTTCTGTCCAGGACACCGGTTACAATGGGAAAAGGGGCTTCATTCAGAAGTAACAAAAGAATTTTCCTAATGCAAAATCAACAAACACATAGTTGACTTACTTTGTCTGTAAATTTCAACTTTAAAATTAACTCGAAAACTTTTGTCGGAGATTTCCGTTGGTTCTCCAACTGCCACGCCCTTAGAGCACTCCGTAGTGTAAAACCTGGCCTGTCAACATCTGCAAGAGAACCAGAAATGGTGTTTCTGTAAACAAATTGGGTAAACAGAGGATTCCCCGGTGTTCTTTGACCGAACTGGTGCAACAAGAATGAAACTGAAGTAAAAAAAACTGAAGACTGAGTGAGTGAGTGAGTTTCGTAGTTGAATAAATCAATGCAAGTTTCCATTAGCTTAAACTCCTGCCTCTGCTGACTTTTGATCCAACTAGAGTCTCACAAACAAAAATATCGCAAAAACAACGATGTTTATTGTTATGAGGCCGATTGCTGGGTGTTTACTCTAAGAAACCAGTTAATTCTGTAATGAATAGGTAAACACAAATAACCTTGAGATTACACCGGATGTATTATAAAAAGGGGTACTTTTGGCAGATAACAACAACCAGCCATGCGCTCTCTTCTCTGCTTATTTGTCGTTGGTGAGTCATTGTTTGTAAGGAAGAGAAAGTGAGAGAGAGAGAGAAAGAGAGAGAAAAATACAGATACAAGTTTTCCTATTCAGTGTACCTGGCAACATGTGATCAACGTCACCAACAACATCAGTCTGGTGCTTCTGGAGTCCATCAGCTGCATGGAAACCTTGGCCGTTTCGTACGTGGAACCGGCGACAAACCCCTGGAATCTGGCCAGAAGCCTCTCGAAGGAGTAGCCAAACAAGGAGAACAAGGCCGTGAAGGACGTGGAACTGAGAACCAGCCTTCTGAAGGAGGACAGAAGCCTTTGGAGCATGGAAGAGAAGGACGCGCCACCGAGAACCAACCTTTGGCAGGCAACGCCCAGCCGCAGGGGGCCTCTGGAGGAGACAAGCCAATGAGTGAAGCATTGTCTAGAGGGGAGAGGGCCACTGGAGACAAACCGTTGGAGGAGGGACAGAAGCCTTTGGAGGCTGGAGCTAAGCCCTTGGAGTACAGCAGGGAAGGCAGAGGAACGGAGAATCAGCCATCTGAAGGAGGCCAGAAGCCACTAGAGCATGGAAGGGAGCGTCGTCAAGCAGAAAGGATGCCAGTTGAAGGAGGCCAGAAGCCACTGGAGGGTGGAGCTAACAAGCCGTTGGAGCATGGAAGGGAGAACAGAGCCACTGAGAACCGGCCACTGGAGGGTGGGCTGAAACAGCATGGAAGGGAGAACAGAGCCACTGAGAACCGGCCACTGGAGGGTGGGCTGAAACAGCATGGAAGGGAGAACAGAGCCACTGAGAACCGGCCACTGGAGGGTGGGCTGAAACAGCAAGGGGCTACTGGAGGAGACAAGCCGTTGGAGCAGGGACAACAGGGCCATCAGAAGAGAGGAACCGAGGAGAGGCCAGTGGAAGGAGGCCAGAAGCCCCTTCATCGTTTCAGACGTGCTGAGAACAAACAAGCTGGCGGAAGTCAGAGTGGAGTTCAGGGAACTCAGGGAGGACATTGAAGGATTCAAATGATATGATAACCAGTTAACCTCACTGAGACTTCTTCTTTTGAAGCAAATTGTACAATAAACTTAGAAAACATGTTTTCAGTGCGCAGGAAAGAGTGTGAAACAGAAGCAGGAGAGGTGTGTGATTTTGGGGTAGCATTGGCTATTGTCGGTGAAAACTGGGAGGATTTCTCTCTCTCTCTCTCTCTCTCTCTCTCTCTCTCTCTCTCCCTCTCTCTCTCCCTCTTTAACAGTGGTATTTTACCCATTTATTCCCAATCGTTCTTCCAGAAAGAAGCAGTCTCTATCACAAATACAGTATCACTCCGCCAAGCACTTTACCACATTCTCCAGAAGCGTCCATTCTTCGGAGCCTGTCCCTCCATCTCGTGCCCTCCATGTGCAGCAGCTCGGACGGGTCTCTCAGCTTGCTTGTCACCGGTAGCTCGAGTCGGTCTCTCCAAAGGCTTTGCTCCCTCAGCTGGGTGGTCTCCTGCAGCTCTGGCTGGCCTCTCTGCCTGCTTGTCACCTGCAGCCCTGGTCGGTCTCTCGAGTGGCTTCGCATCTCCCTCGGCGGGCTTGTCCCCAGATGCCCTGTTAGGTCTTTCAGCTGGCTTAGCTCCTTCAGCTGGGTGGTCTCCAGCGGCCCTGGTCGGCCTCTCCGCCTGCTTGTCCCCGGCACCTCGGCTTGGTCTTTCGGCCTGTTTGTCTCCAGCAGCTCGGGTGGGTCTCTCAGCATTCTTGTCTCCCTCAGCAGGCTTAGCTCCCTCGGCTGTGTGGTCGCCAGAAGCCCTGGTCGGTCTCTCAACAGGCTTTGCATCTCCCTCGGCAGGCTTATCTCCGGCAGCCCTTGTCGGCCTCTCCGCCTGTTTATCACCAGCAGCTCGGGAGGGTCGCTCAACTTGCTTGTCTCCGGCAGCTCGAGCTGGTCTTTCCGCAGTCTTGTCTCCCTCAGCAGGCTTAGCTCCTTCAGCTTGCTTGTCTCCAGCAGCCCGGGTAGGTCTTTCCGCCGGCTTGGCACCTTCTGCAGGGTGATCTCCAGCAGCCCTCGTCGGCCTCTCCGCCTGCTTGTCTCCTGCAGCTCTGGCTGGCCTCTCAGCCTGCTTGTCTCCGGCAGCTCGGGTGGGTCTCTCAACAGTCTTGTCTCCCTCGGCAGGCTTAGCTCCCTCAGCTGGGTGGTCTCCAGCAGCCCTGGCGGGTCGTTCCAAGGGCTTGGCTCCTTCTAACGGCTTATCTCCAGCAGCTCTGGTCGGCCTCTCCAGAGGCTTGGCATCTCCAGCAACTGGCTTGTCCCCGGCGGCCCTCGTCGGTCTCTCCAGTGGCTTCGTGTCTGCTTCCGCCGGCTTGTCCCCAGCCCCTCTTTGCGGTCGCGAATGACAGTGGACGGCGAGTACTGAAAATGACTGGATTATAAGGTCTCAAAGCATTATAGGCTTTTTCCAGTTGCTAAAAAGGCTTTATTCCTCGCTATGATCTTCGAATTCTATTTGAAAACATGGAGGCTCGGCTGGGATAGAACTCGGACCCAGCGGTCGGCGCTTCTTTCGATTGCCCTGCCTTACCGTAAGACTATTTTCAGAAAACAACTCACCAACGACGAATAGGAAGAGTAGTGAACGCATTTCTGCCTGTTGCCTCCCCCAATCCACTTCCCCTTTTATACCGTTTCGATTTTTACTTTTGGTTCCATCGGTTGTTACAAAAAGCCGGTTTTTGTGATCGAAGCAACCTGGGAAGTGGCTAAAATGGGCTCAAAAACAAGATTATTTGTTTTGTTTGCTGATGTCCGCGGGTGTTCGGCAAATGAACCGCATGTTGTGATTTACCGATTGGTCTGTTTTTAGTACAAACGGTTGCAGATGCATTCAGATCAACACCACTGCAATAGAATACGGTTTTATACTCTTGCTCGCTATAGCTGGAGGAGACTAAAATAGTTACATCGTTACTTTGTTGAAAACGGCTTGGATATCTTTCTCAGAATTAGATGAGATTTCGTGAGATTACCATTTTTTGTCACATCTTCTGTCAGGCGTACGGGACAGCTGTAAACAACATCTGAAGTTATAGAAACCACAATGCAAGGCAAACATCCGGGCATAGGATTATCAGCAACCTGGCCCGGCCCGCTTACTAACAAGGGTGGCTCCGATCCTGCGGTTGCAGACTAAAAGTTAGGAAAACGTATTTGATAAGTATGGTGGAAAATAAGTGTCTCTAGTAAAACGATTCATCAAAACACTTGAAGAAAAAAGTTTTGTCTAGCGAGGATCGAACTGGGGTAGTTTTCGATTACGAGTCCGACCACTTACCCACTCGGCATCAACAAAAATTTATTTAGGGTAGTTCGAACTCTCCTTTACTTAGTCCACATCTCATATGTTTGCGCATATCGTATATCGTTTATAATAAACCATGTAAGTGCTACAACCAAAGAAAAACCAAAAAAATCAAATTGTCTCATTTGGGTACCTCGAGATGTTTACGATCTCACACCAACCGCGTGATTCAGTTTTTCGAAATCTCCCAAACTCGACAACAACGGCCGACGTCACTTACTTGAGAACAGAGGTAATGAGGCCATTAGGGAATCAACCTCGTTTAGAGGACACTTAATCTCCCATGTCGAATTGTTTTTATTAACCGCAAAATATGATAACTTTCACAAAAATGAAAGCAAATGGCAAAGCACGGGCTGTAAATGCACATGAAGAAGGCACCAACAATGAGAATCAAATTAAGTGAAAGCTGCTGGACGAGGAATTGAAACTGGGGGAATATACATACATGTAACCAGTATAGGTCGATCATCTACATACTGTGATATGCGTATCCGAGGACGCTGAAGACAAACAGGACGAAGCTGGTGAGAATTGAGTGTTCAACGGAGACAACATACAAAGGGAAGTGGTAGTTCGAATCCCAGAATGGATAAACGGAAAACATCTGAGCTGACATGTTATAGGAGAGGGCGTACATTGAGAAGCGATGGGCGAGGCGAGGGGGATAGTGGTAGTGCTGAAAGTAGAGCATAAAGAGAGAGAGAGAGAGAGAGAGAGAGAGAGAAAGAGAGAGAGAGAATCCAACTCACAAAGTACTTGCAGATCTCGATGAGACCAAGATTCTGTCCAATATGAATAGTCAAAGCCAATTGATCCAGGTTTTCCTAAGGAAATGATTTTATGAATGTTTTTTCTATAAAAATAACTTACCCAAATGAATCTGTCAAACACTCCAATAATGTAGAATGCGCCAACCAAAACGACTACATAATATAGAAATGCTAGCAAAGACATTTTTAGATCCAGAGGGTGCTACAAAAAAGGTTTGTTTACGGGTTCAATGGAACTGTTAATAATCGAATGAATGTTTTCCGATTTTCTTAAAATGTCTTAGAATATAAATAACTCACAATGCCCCGGAAGCGATCGTCCAATCTCAAAAGGTATCCTCCGAAATAGCGAAAGTTCTCCGGAGGATCAGCAACGTCCATGCTTTACGCCTGAATCGAATGATTAAAGGCGTTTTAGGTCGCCTGAAAGGCCTTGGGTTATGAAATGAGACAATCGATGGTAAATCGTAGCGGAATGGTTCGTGCCAGCCGGCGGACGGCCGAGGGTGCGCAGCCGCAGACAGAGAAGGGCCGGTCAAAGAACACGGGCAAGGAGAGGACGCACAGCTGGCCGCTCGAAGAGGCAAGTATGGTGCGTGAGCGGAGGAAGAAAGGGCACAAGGCGATCGAAGGTGCAACTGTCTTCTGTCTAATTCATCTTAATGGACTTTGAGAGATCGACTGAGTAGTATACAAAAGTAATTTTCATGAAGGATTCTGATTGTAACACACAATAACCATAATGCGGGCCTGGTGGGCCCGCTTACCGGGCAGAGGGTTCGGATCCACCCCAGAGCACACTTTTTAACACTTGTAATTAATAAAAAAGTGCGTATATTATTGAAGTACAAATTTTTAAAGTGTGTATAATTTTTCGCAAAATTTTTTGACTTGGGGAACCCTCGATGTTTGTCTGGCAAATCCCACGGGCCAACCCGGGCCGGCCCTGAGCCATTCAGATATATCCAAACAATATTGTATATTTCATTGCTTATACAATAATAATATAATACATACTTTTTCTGTTACTATTTTTTCTCTTTACGTAACGATTACTGATTTTCTAACTCGGGCAGCGTCGCGCCGTGGAGGTTATGCTAAAAAACTATTTGTTATTAATTAAGCAATTTTTCGTTTAATAATTTCAACAACGTCTATATTTAAACAGGTAAATATGTATGCTATCCCCCAGCTATACGCCTCAATTGTAGTATCCACTAATTTCGGATTTGTACTTTGCTCGACCTGGTCGCTGCAACCCGTGCTTGACGTCGCCTTCCCCCATGGACCATTCGATACCGTTTGTTTCCCCTTTTTATTTCTTTTTTGCTCCGTTTCCTTTTTCATTTATTTTTCTCTCTGTTTATATTTATAAATGTATTTTCAGATGGCGGACGCCAATAGTCGGTTCCCCTGCAGCTCCGCGTGTCTCGCCCTTCACGACCGCCGTTGGTACTTCCACGCCGTTCCGCTCGCCTTGATTTGCATCTTCGGAGTCAAGTGAGTTTCCCATTCTGTTCTCTCTCTCTCTCTCTATCTCTCTCTCTCTCTTCCTTCAAGGACTCCCCTCCGGAAATCCACATCCGGCTCTAGTTTTGCCGTTTTTAGAATTTAAAATTCTGGTTTCGGCCCGCCGCTTTCCAAATTTTCCCGTTATTGGTCAATCTTGCTTCGCTTTATTTAGCCCTCCATCCCTTCCTTTATCTTTCTCTCCCTCATCCTCATTTCCAGGTTCAATGCTGAGAAATATGAGCCCTTCTTCTCGGTCTACTTTCCGATGCCGTTGTTCATCTACTCGTTCGTCGGAGTTTTCGGCTACTTCATCTATCTGGTGAGTTTTTGTCTAATTTGAATCAAATTTACTGCAAAAATTCACCCATTTTAAAACTAATCTCACAATTCCAGGTGTTCCTGAGTCCCCCTGTTCCCAAGAAGACGGTTCCTCTGAGGTCTCCTCCGCAGAAGAAAAAGAAGGGTCCTGGCCGCATCTCCCGCTTCATCGACAACCACGTGCGTCCGTTGGCCCGTTACCGCCACCTCCTCATGTGCTACGTCTTCTCTGCCACCTGCCTCTTCCTCTTGTGGATCCTCGAAAACGTGTGGCTGCCGCAGCTCCTCGGCAGGACTTTCCCGACGCCCGAGTGGAGATTCGAGGCCGGCATGTTCCTCTACGCGACGGCTCTCCCTGCCACCTGGTGGGGTCAGATGCTTCTGCTGAACAAACCTCCGGTGGTGGAGGTGGTTGAGGAGGAGGATGCCCCTGCCAGGAACACTCGTCAGAACAAGCGGAAATAGACTCAGGATTGTGTGTATAAACTTGTTCAATGCAGAAATAAAGTGTTCTTACTGTAGACATATGTGTACTTGGAGGCTTCACAAATGCAGGTGGTCGTCGCATATACGACGCAGTTTTCTAGCGTATTAAAATAAATCGCACTTACGATTAGACGCACGCAATGGAGCCGAGACGAGGTCCGGGCCGAGCAAATTTGGGCCTGCCCGAGTATTTTGTGAAATTCAAATTTATTGGAAACGTCTTAAAATAATTTACACCAGGGATGATAAAATTGAAGACATGCCCGGCCCGTGGGATCTTCCAGTCAAACATGGCGGGTTCGAATCCACCTCAAATATTTTTTTGCGCTTATTATAAGGACTTGAAAAACTTTCTTTAACAATAGACACATTTTATTTTTACTTTATTCGTATTTGCAATGAAAACAAAAAAGTTTCTCCCGGGGCGGATCCGAAACCTCGATTTTTATCTGGTAAGAAGGCCAGCTTGCCCTTTGTCAGCCCCGATTTCCACCATTTTTGTTATGGATAACACTGTTTTTTAAAGATAATATTGTATGTTTTATTCAACGGTTATAGCAGAAAAACTGTTTGTCGACATATATAACAACACTTTTGAAAATTATAATCCCTGTGCATTTGGAGAACGGACCGGCCCCAAGACACGTTAAAATCGATGCTTTTTCCATCTCCCCCATTGTTCCTTCGCAGCGCATTCCAATAATCGACACGAAATCTTTCTGTGACAAACAGAAGGACCATTCCCTTTTTCGCCGGTTTCAAGGAAACATTCTGTCTCTCTTTCTCTCTCTCTCTTTCTCTCTCTCTCTCTCTTTCTCTCTTTCTCTAGCTCTCCTATTCACTGGAGATCAATGACCGCTACACAATTTTAACAACTCTAATTGTATCCGCTAATCCAGACCGTTTATTCAGCCCTGCTGCCTTTGTCTCGGTCTATTTGCCCCTTTTTATTCACAAGAGCATATTTCCATCGCCTCTTCTCTTGTTCTCACCTGTAATTATCTCTTCTTTTCGTGTCTGCAGGTTTCATATTTTCATTTAAACTATTAAGGCAGGAAATTGGCTTAAAGTTCAAAATGCAGTGTCCAAATGTTCGCTTTCCTCTTTGCGGAACGTATTAAGCATGAGAAATGAAAGATTTCTCACGTGCCGCGACAGAAAGAAATCTTGCGAATACAGGCTGCGATAATCTGATTCTGATTGATTTCTCCGTTTGCAATGGATAACTGCTCACATTGATTTGCTACATACACACACATATTTTGTTGAACAACTTTCAATCCCTTTAATATGAAATAAAATTTAAAAAAGGTCTCTGACGGTCCTTTAAAATCCTATTTTTCGTACTTTGACTATTAGAACTGTTTCATTACGTTTCTTCTTGCATCATCCCTTGTATAGTCAAAGTGCACCATTCAAATCACTGCCTTCTGAGTGGAAACGTCACCTTCCACGCCCTGTGGATGACTTGAGATGGCTGCAATCTGCCATTTTACTATGCACACAGCCAACGAAATCGTTATCAGCTGGCAAATATCGCTCAGTCCGCCCTTCCGCGTACTTCCACACCCCGTTCCACGGATTAACTTGGTTCATGAACCCTTGACTTCACCTAAATAAACCTTTAACTCTTTGAATTCATATTCCATTTCAAAGTACAATTTTGTGCTACGTATGACCCTTACTTAGACCATCCTCCGTTTTTGTATTTGGCTGGTTCGTGAGAATATTTTGAAAGTGGTTTCTAATGAATCGCACGTCAGTTTAAGATTGTTTGTTTACTTGGGAAAATATTATAAAAAATTGTTAAACTCAATTAAATGTAACTCAAGAAAGTTTGTTTACAAAAATGTTATTTTAATATGCAAAATTACATTTTATTTTTTATTTTTTTGAACTATTAGATGTACATATTAACCTAATGCAAATTTGAAGATCGATTTTCTCTCTCTGCAAGAAAAACCATTTTAAGGAGATTTTGGGACTTCCAGTAACAATAACTGGCGTATGCAATATTATTCGTGGCTGGCTGAAAACTTGGCATGACATTCAAAAAATCAAAAGTCAGTTTGACTTAGTTTTAATTATACAAAAGGTTTGCCACATCATTTCATTAATTTATTGCTATTGAAAAATGTCTAAAGTTTAATATTAGTAAATTAAACGATCATAAAATTTTGGAAATAATGTTACAAAATCGCATATTGCTTAATTGTCTACAAAGTTCTATCTCTAACATTTGATTTTGAAAACTGAGATCAATCTTTTTTTTGAATGAGTAATGTTTTTTAAACTTCCCTTTCAGTTAAATGCGTCGATGGCGGCTCTCGACGACCGCCCCCTTTCTAGCTATTTTCGCCCTTATTTTTGTAATTCAAAATAGTCGAATGAGAATTTCTGACAAAGGAGATTCTTTGGAAGAAGTGGGAATAGGAGAGGCCCGATTTCCCTCCCTCACCGCAGACGGATCTTTGGTTGAGGGAAAACCATTCTCAAATGAAACCCTGGAAATAGCCAAAATGGTGGACAGAGTGAAAGGAGACCATGTCGGCACATTCAAAGTGAGACCTCCCTTTGAAAAGGTGAAATAAAATCAATTTAGAATTCAGAGGTGGTGTTTGTGACCTACGCCTCTGCCAATCACTTCGGAGAGTCCAGAATGGCCATCTATCGTCTTCGACAGCAGACCAATGCCACTTTGATCTACTACAATTTGGGCCTTTCAGATGCAAATGTTGGGTTTCAATTTAAAATAAAATAATATTTTATTTTAGATTAAAGATTTGGAAAAGATCTGCAACGTCCATGTGATCAATTTTAACTTTTCTGCTTATCCACCGTTTGTGAAAACGTTGTCGACCTATGCCTTCAAACCCATTCTGATAGCTGTGAGTTTAGAACAATTATTGGAAAAATGATCATTTGTGTCGTGTATGTATATGCATATGTGTATGTGTGTCTTTGTGTACGTGTACATGTGTGTTTGTGTGTGCGTGTGTGCATGAGTGTATTACGTGTGTGTATCTGTGTGTATGTGTATGTTTATTTGAACTTGCGTATGTTTATGTGTTTGTTGTTTGTATGCATGTGTATGTGAGTTTGTGTAAAAGTGAAGAGATGCAAATGAGAGAAATAAAACAAAGTTATAAATGAAGTAAAGTATATTCGTCGAGAAATGAGGAGTGCATTTTTGCACCAATTGGCTTTGGCTACCAAAATAAAATGAGTGATCTAACAAGAAAACCGGATTTTCCAGGAAATGTACCGCAAATACACGGCCTTCTGGGTAATCGACGCCTCCGCCAGACTCTTGGACGCTGAAAAGATGTATAATTTCTACGAGAAAGTCAGAACTGGAGACATGGACCCTTATTCCGCTGAACACCCGGCTGGTCATACAATCGGCCAGAAGACAGTTTCTGGAACATTCGAATACCTTCCATTGCCTCCGAAGGAGAAGAGCAGTGGAATGAATCAAGCGCTGACTATGTTCGTAGTGAGGTCACCCATTGCCAAGAACATCGTTCGGTGGTAAGGCCTTAGTTGTCTTAAGGTTACCCTAAATTTCAGGAATCTTCTGTGTGCCCTCACTAGAGAATGCATTGCTCCTTTGGGGGCATCCACAGCCTGTGGAACAGGTTCAACCAGCTGTCACAGGTAAGGTCGATTTAGCATCTAACGTTGCTTGTCAGAAATATCAATGTTAAACTGACAAACAAAACAAAAACCTTAAAACAGTGGAATGTTATGACAACAACGCACAATGCAAAATTTGTGAATTGTCTATTTTGAGAGAAAATGAAATCTTTAGGTTTGACCAGAGCAGTGTCTCCATTATCATGTGTGTCTCCCGTCTCCGTCGAGGCCTGCCCTGTCTTGAGAAGACGGCTATGAGTGGGGCCTATTCTGCCTTCTTCAGTGTCGAAAGAGACAATTCCTACAATGGTCCCTTGCCAGT
The DNA here is from genome assembly GCA_022343465.1 of Oscheius sp. G VE-2021. Lineage (NCBI taxonomy): Eukaryota > Metazoa > Nematoda > Chromadorea > Rhabditida > Rhabditidae > Oscheius > Oscheius sp. G VE-2021. The sequence continues at coordinate 5,385,156 of JAJQXH010000023.1, forward strand.
TTGTTGATCTCACTTTTTGTCGGGTACTTTTTCGGGAAATTGTTATACTGTTGATATGGAATTGTTAATGAAGATTATGTTTTCGCATACACAGTGTGAAAAAGTTACAAGATGACTCAGCCAAGAAACGACTGAATTCATAATAGGAGGATACAACTTGTGACAAACAAAAATTAACAAAGTAACTTGATCTATCAATGAACACACAACTTTTTTCATTTTTTATGTGAAGAACATGGAGAATGCCAATCCATTGGCAATTCGCTTGCCGTTCCTCTCCTCACAGACGGTTCTGTTTGTCTTCGAACCAGCGGAAGTCGGCCATGAAGACACAGGCGACGAGGATGGCCTTCATCTGGGCGGTGAGGTCCTTCGGAAACTGCAGACTGAACGTGTCCGCATTGGTCATCGCCTCCTTCATGGCCCCTCCGTAGTGCTTGACCATCATTCCAATCGGCTGACCAGCGGCAGAGTTGATCTAAGCAAATCAATAGGAACAAACAGAAGAGAAGACCTACAGCAAAGACCGTCTGGGTGTTCTTGTCGATGAATCCAGGCTGGACGACAGAGAGGAAGGGGACGCGCATCGGGTCGTAGATCATGAAACCATCGAAGGTGCCCTTGATGTAGCCGATGGGAGTGCCGGGCGGGGCCTCGATGAAGGCCTCGGCGTAGTCACAGCAGGGCTCCTCGGGGCGATGGACGCGGATGACCTCCTGAAGAAGAGAGATACAAAGAAGGAAGGAATGTGCAACCTTCATTGCGTTGTCGGTGATCTGCATGGTGAAGGCACGCCACACTCCGTTGTAGCTCCTCTGTCCCTGGGTGGACATCTCCATGGCGTAGTAGATCTGCTGGCCAATGCTGTTACGGATGACGTAGCGATTGGCCGTCTCGATCCCAGTGAACACCTCCAGCATCTCAATCAGCTGCTCCACGATGACCGAATCAACCATGGTCAGGTACTCCAGTCCAGGGGGGCATCCGGGGATGGCCCCGGGAGGAGGCATCCAGACGACGGGGGGACGGGGCACGGCTGGCTGGGCGACGACCACCATGGGCTGGGCAGGCATGACCATAGGCTGCGCAGGCATCACCATAGGCTGGGCAGGCATGACCATGGGCTGAGGGGGATAGCCTCCGTAGCCACCACCCATCATGGGGTCGGCCATCACCACTCCTCCCCCGTAGCCTCCTCCATACGGCTGGGCGGCCATAACCATGCCGGCAGGGAGGCGTTTCTCGGTTGGATCGGCCGAAGAGCGGGTGAGGCAGGCGGAGAGGACAGACGAAAGGAGGCTCGGACTCTCCTTAGTCGAATCATCTGAACGGATGGATTAGAGATTTCAGATGGCGGGAGAGGAACCGGAAGAAGACATGTTCAGACGACCGGCGGAGAGGGAGGCTCTGCTACGAATGAGGCAACGGAGACAGAATATGGGTAATGCTAATTCTCACGTCCTAGTATTCCAATTCACGTGATATTCCTAGGTTTCTAATGTGTTTCTAGAATTTCTGTGGATGATATGCTAATGTACCGCCGTTTGCATTATCCCCTGTGGACTAACCAGGGAACCCCGTGAACCGACCTCCGTAGATTCCAATCGGGGTATACCCTATCCTGTTAGGCACCTTATGAAGAGTTGGTAAAAGTTTTCCGTACTGAAACTAATCGTAAGGACGCACGCACACACTGGCACACACGCGCAAAAGCACGCCTTCACATAAAAATGGTAGAGAAATAGATAATTTGAGAGCAAACCACCTGTTTAAATATTGCACTGTCATTCCATTCCTCCCGTAACCATCGATTCGCATTCATTATTATCTGCCAAATGGGTCGATTACGAATTCCGCCAGCCGTTCTAACCTTTATAATATTATTAATAATTTATACATGGTTTTCACGAAGACCCAGACAATGGGTTTCTGAGAAATTGGAAAGATTTCCCTCATTTTCTGACGATGGATCATCTAAAGAAGGAAAGACATTTCCCAGTGTAGCTCTGGAAATCGCTCAAATGGTAGATCAAGCCAATGAAGAATCTTTATTTTTGGTAGGCATTTATGGAAAACATATATCAGAAATATATCAGAATTCAGAAGTGGTTTTCGTGACCTACGCTTCTGACAACCATTATCTGGAGTCTCGAAATGCAATTCACTACATTCGAAAGATGACGGATGCAACCATTATCTACTACGATTTGGGCCTAAACCCAGAATATGTACCTTTTTTTAGATTCTCACACTTAGATTTTCCAATTTTAGGTTGAGGAATTGAAATCCGTCTGCAACCTTCGATTGATCACTTTTAACTTCGCTGCTTATCCTCCACATGTAAAGACACTTTACACCTACGCATTCAAACCTGTTCTTATAGCGGTGAGTTAACATTTTAATTTGAAAAAATAATTTAATCTTAAAAAATGGTGCTTATAGAATTATCTAACTAAAAAGTTGTGAGCGTTACAATTCGTTCATTGGCCAAACTTCCAAAAAGATTACCCGCATTTCATTGGAATTTAAAAAAGAATTACAAAAAATTTAAACATTGCTTGAAACTTTGAAAATGGAATTTATTGCATTTTTTTTAAATGTTCATAGACTGAATGAGAAAAGGTTTCTGGGGCCAGAGATCGTTGCTTAAAAATTTCACAGTCAGTTCAAATTTTTTGAATAGAAAAATAATAAAATAAAAATATTCTTTAAAATGTTCAAAAATGAACATCATTTCAATGTTTTTGAACAAAAATAGTTATTGTTAAACAACAAAAACATTTCACTTATATATTCGACTTCCATGTCTATTTTTGAATTATATAATGTAGAAATAGGAAATGTTGAATTTAACATTGGGTAGCGTTTTGAAATTTTGGGGATTGCAATTTGTAAATCAAAAATTAGAGTTAACATTAAATCATTTATTAAAATTCAAAAAAATTAAAACACAGACCTTTAAAAAACATTAACAATACATTTTGATTCGTTGTTTATTTATAAAAAAAAGGCTCACAAAATTTGTCATTATGGAACAAAGTAAAGTTCTTGTTAAACACAGTGCGCGTAAGGTGGAAGAATATAAATTTCCGTATTGTAGTATCAAAATCAATGACATTTATTTTAGGAAATGTACAGGGAGTACTCCGCCTTCTGGGTCATCGACGCGTCCGCGAGACTCTTCAATGAAACGGAAATGTACAAATTCTACGACAAAGTGAGGAAGGGAGAAGTGGATTCTTTCTCAGCAGAACATCCCGAAGGACACACTATTCACACAATGACAGCCCCTGCAATGTTCGATTACCTTCCTCTGCCTCAGAAGGAGAGAAACAGTGGAATGATCCAAGCAAACACTTTGTTTATATCAAGGTCTCCTATATCGAAGGATATTGTACGATGGTAAGTAGACATTTCACTGAACATCCGAGTTTCAGGAATTTACTCTGCTCTCTCACTGAGAAATGCATTGTTCCCGAAGGAGCGAGGGTTGATTGCACGGGAGATACCCCCAACTGCCACAGGTATGGCCTGCAGTGTGTATTCCAAATATTCTTGACCTGGGCTTGTGACTTTGACCGTTTTTTGTAGTTTGTTTCCTTGATGTGCTGATGACAAAAAACTAAAGAAAGTTCCACGAATGAGCCCATTTTCCCAGGTACGCAGTGTCTTGAGAAACCGTCATTTTGGTTTCCTCGAAGATTTAAAACAGAGAAGGCGTATTTAATTGAACCTTTTTTATACCTTACAAACCCTTTTTCCATAACCGAAAATGTATGGGTAAGGCTCCTTTATCTGAAAACTGTGAGGATAAAATATGCTGTCACGAGCAATTTAACTTTAAATCTGATTGTGTGGCTGAATAAATTATTTTGACCAATCAAAGCGAGAACATTGGCAATATTCACCAGGAATTTATGAACTCCTGTTATACATACAATTTCGTCTTGTAGTTTTGTTTTTTGAACTAAAGAGACCGTTTTCTCAAAACGTCAGATTGGACGGTTCTTTGCTCACGATCACATTAAAACATTTCAATTACTCTCTTTGGAATGTCGTGGGAAGGACGTCCACTTCAAGTTTAATTCTCATGAGTTTTGCCGAGAAATCGTGACTTTTTGAGTTTCAGGTGTTCGATATCTCTCTCGTTCTCTCTCTCTCTCTCTCATTAACTCTCAACGCATAGTTGATCAATTTCTGGTGGTTAACTGGACAAGTTAGCACTGTTTGGATTGGCTTCTGTTAAATGTGTACACAATTCTCGAAACTTTCTAATTTCTTTTCAGAGAAACGATTTTTTGATTAATTAATCTCCTTCCGCCACTTACTTTGTTCGAATCTTGCACCCGTGAAATCGGTCACAGCCAAGGCACATTTTACTCTCGATGGATCCGACTTGTTTGGAAGCCAGGCGCCTTGCTCAGTCCAAAGGGTTTTTCGTTGTTCTCATTATGAAGGCCATTTTGTGTATTTTGGGAATATGTGCTACCACATGCTCGTTGAAAGTTAGGGTGAGTTTGGAAAGAGAGACTAGTCTACGATAGGAAACGAGAGAGAGAAAGAGAGAGAGAGAGAGAGAGAGCTTGGGAAGAGATAATCAGTGAGTGAGTGAGTGAGTTTAAACCAAACATGCCTCATTTAGGGAAATGCCTGGCTAGTGCACCCAAATGCGAGAATTCTCTACGTGTTTCATATTTTCTGGACATTTCAAGTTCCCATAACCTTCCTCATTTGTTTCGTATTTGAAATCATCAGGTAATTTCTTTTACCTCCAATTTAAAATGCTCTTTTTCAGAGTAAGTATTCCCCACGAGAATGCCTGTGACTATCCCGTGCCTGCCCCAATCGGAGTGACCCTGCGTGGACTGCCCTCATTTGGGGTGGCCACCCAGTCTTTCACAATGTGTGGCATAGCCATAGAAAGAGGTATTTCTACAGTATTCCCTTTCAAATACGAACAAGTGAAAAAGCCGTATTTTGGGTATTTCTTAGGAATCGCAGCGGTTTGTTTAAATTTATTTATATCAAACTAATGTAACAATGTTTCAGATAGTTTTCGCATCCTTTGAAATATTCTTTTTATTGATAGCTCCCGTGGATTGGAGTGAGAGAATGATTACTTCCACCCTTAGAACCAGTAGCAATGCTAAGTCTTACCAGGTCAGTGGGATTTGGAATAAAATTTAAAACCAAAAAATGATTTGTAAAAAAATTGACTTTAGTCAAAAAAGATTTAAAAACATGACAATTAATTTATTTTATATAAAATATATATTTTATAGATGTATGTACAAATGGCGTTTTCAGACTTTTATATCCGTGTACACCAGTGTTGAAGTGTGTACTATTTCCATTTTTATCATTTCACTTGTAATTAATTCATGCCAATTTTATAAAAGCAGTGGAAAACCGCTCAGTTGGAAATACCAGGTAAATTGATTTATTTACAATTTAATTTTAATTAATTAAGATTTTTATTTTAGATAAAAGAAAACAGAAAAGTAATTCGTGCCCTTTTGCCTGGATTCATCACTCATTTCTTACTTAACGGGGTAATGATTATTAGTCTTCAGTTGTATTACATGGTAGCTTTTTTTAAACTTTTTTAATAAACTAAAAATTAAATAACTTTAAAAATATGTTTTTAGTTTGTAAAAGGTTACGACAGCACATCATCTGCTATTGTCATTGAAGCATCTTCCCATGTAAGTTTTTCATTCATAAATTTCCCTTTTTAGGTCAAGGCGTACATTGTAAAAGATAAAACTTTCAAAACTCATTTTAAGTGACATATCTGCATACAATTTGTTTAAACGTTTGGTCTTTGAATTATTTTTAATTTTTGAAAATTATTTTAGAAACTTCCACCTTCGTGTGGGTTAAGTACAAACCATGACTTCAGGCGCAACTGTACTCGCTGATCCTTCCGCTGATCATAGCCTTCCGCTTCAGAAGAAAGAGGAGAGTGATTGTGGATGAACACAACGACATGAACAACTACTTCGCCCAGATGACGGACTTCTTCGACAAAAATTACACCACACGACAGGCTCAGCAATGAAATTCTTTTTTGTTCTATCTTCACAGAAACATATTCGTGTGTTTCTTTTGTCTTGTTTCAATTTTTACATTCATTTTTAACTTGATTTTTCTATTCTCATCACTACTCACAATCAAGAGTGGTGCCCGAGGTTTTCGGGAAAAGAATTTTAAATTTAACTCATTTAAAACTTAATATTTATTGTTATTTTTGTTGTAAACAAGTTCGCAAAAGATGGAGGATTTGAACTGCCCTTTAATAAATTTTTGTTGATTCTATGGCCGAGTGGGTAAGAGGTCGGACTGGTAATCCAAAACTACCCCAGTTCGATCCTCGCTCGACAAAACTTTTTTGCTTCAAGTGTTTTGATGAAGAGCTATACTAAAGACACTTACATATTTGCCACAATTCTAATACGATAAATTAGTTATTTTGAATTAAAAAAACCTTTGAAAACCCATTTAAAATAAATAAGTATGTGACACAGAAGCTAGAAAAACTCTATACATACATCAAATTTAAAACTATTAGAGGCAAAACATCCAAAAAAGTTGAAATAAAGTTTTTCTTCAAAGAATCCAATTCTACATGTCCAGCCGACAAGGGCTATCGGGTATCATTGATATGGATGCAAATCGTGTGCAACTGGATGTCATTTGATAGGGCTGCGGCTGAGGACGGCTTTAATGTCCTCTTCAGAGACGTCTTCACGTCATAGACCACTCGTCTCTCATGCGTAGAACTCCTATTTTGAGGAACTGTTAGAGCAGAAAAAAAAGGTTTCTGAAAAATAAACTTTTTGAACGGGATTACATTTTTACTTCTTTTAAATCAGATTGTTTCACTTTTTCGAAGTAAAGGATTATATTTTACTACTTCGTTTACTAAACAATTCCTTACTTTTCTTTTGTTGATCAATTGTGTTAAGAGTTGATTAGTACACTGTCACTTTCAAATTCACACAACTATATGTCCTTTTCAGAAATAGGGTTTTCCCCACATCTGTTTCATTTGTAAAACTTAAATTATAAATGTAAAAGTAATTAATTTTTAAAATCAAAAACATCTGTGTCAGCTACCTTTTAATCGTAAACAAGTTTTCAGTGCATAATTATTTGGTCAAAAATTTCCCACATTTCCTGACCTTCTCACGATTGAAACTGCAACTCCAACGCAGATCATTTTGAATCAGCTGGGATTCAATCAGTTTATGTTTTATTCGGATTAATTTAATTTTTGTTTAAAAACCAGCGATTTCTGCAAAACGTCATTGTTTTTGAAATGAGCAATTGAGATCCTTCTGGTCCAAAGAGCCCTGTTTATTTGGCTTTTTCTGACCACATGCGGAGGTGACGGCAGGGGACTGCGGTCTTTGCTCCTCTCTCGCCCAGTTTTAGAATATAGGGACTCTGTAACATTGATTCATTTGATACTCTGCCAACTTTTTAAGTGAAAGGAGCCAGAGTTCATCTGGGGAAAATAATTTTCCTTTTCAAATTTGAAATGGATTTTTCTCATACTTACGAATAGTGTGCTCTTCGTTTCCGTCATTCTTATTTTATTTGTCTTTTCCAAACTAAACTACGTGTACCAACTCGCATTTATGTTTTGCGTGGATGAAAATAACAGATTCCCACGTTGTAATGGAATCTGAGTAAAACAGGAGAACTCATAGCACTCGAATTCCCACAAATCGCTTACTGCTTGTTGCACTTTTTGTTTTTCCTTTTTTTCTTTGGAAGCTTTAAAAATAGATTTTGTGTTGTTGAAAAATGCTAGAATGAAAAAAAGGTACAACTTTCTTAAATATTAAATAGGCCCAAGTTTTAATTTTTTTTAAATAAAAGCTATTTTATATAAGATAAAGTCAATGAAAGTTCCCTGATGGTCCGTTTAGTGTTTCTTATTGAGAAAATCGGCCGATTTAGCTTCTTCGAAGGCGCCTCAGCCATCTAAATAAATGCACTTTAATTCTTTGCAAGTTAAGGTCAAAAACTTGCCAGCCCTCCCACTTTCCTCACGTGACGCCATAAGCTAGAATTCCCACGGCCAATATTGCAGCACTCACGTAATTGGAAATTGCAAACATCTGCCTTTGTTATTCTAGTAATCACTTTCATCAGGGAAGCCTTTGCCCATTCGTCTTTGGAAGCATTAATCTGGGCACAATCGGTCACAGCTTTGCTAAATTGGTCATCTAAACAAATAAATAGGCGACGGGATTCAATTTGGACAATTGGGGTGGCCTCTTTAAAGATCGGAAGCAAAGAATGCATTTTCACATTTGTGTATATGCAGCAAATTTTAAAAAAAAACTTTTTCTCAGAAACTCTTTAATGGAAGAAAGATTCCACGTAGTTTAAAAAATCGAGAAAAATAAAACTTAAAAATCTTTTTAAAACAATCGAATTACAAAAAAATTGATCTTTGAAAGAATTTCATTTTGAATTCTGAGAAAATAATTCCCGACGGCGAATGTTCTGCAAACGTTGAATTTGTTTGGGAATTTATTCATTTGAGCTATTGCGTCAAGACAAATGCCTTTTTTATAAATAACGTTTCGTAAAGAACGGTCGGCTCTTTAAATAAATTGTTGTTAAATTCCCTTTGTTAGAGTCTCTGATAATTGTCTTATTTACACATTTTTTGAATGAATTTAGCGAAACATTTAGCCTGTTTTCATTGTATTCAACTTTATTGTGATTCCCTCTCAAATACACAAAACAATTAATTTTAAAAAGAATTTTCAATCACTTCTAAAATTACAATTCCTCGTGTCGGTTTATTTTTATAATTCACAGTCGCTTTTTTGTTTGACTGATATTTTTGAAGAAATTTTTTAAAGGGTCCCATTTCAACACAATTTGAATTGTATGCTTTGTTTCTAAGAATTATAAAATCACTTGCAATACAAAACTCGTAGTTTTGAAAATTTTAACGTCATGCGATTTGGCCCCATTGCTCCACTATTTCATTTTTACATGAAACAGTGGTGCATACCAAACGTCGTTCACTATTTACAGTGCAGCAGGCTGGTTTTGTATTAACTAAAGAACATTTCATATTACTGTACGTCTTAGTACTAATGATGGTTGATTCTTCTTAAGAAAAATTATATTAATTGACATTTCTATTAAAAAATGAGCGATGTAATTTGGAAGGGGATTTTTCTTGCATTTTATCATGTTCTGTAAATCAAACATTATTTGCCCTGAAATTAAATTATTTTCCCGGAACAATAGAATACTGTTATTATTCGTCTAGACATTAAACCTCAGGCTGCCAAAGACACAACCTAACTCTTCACTTTTAAAAAGACAAACACTTTTCTGACGCAGTCCATTTGAATGTTTGTTCAAGCGGTCAAACTACAAGGTCACACTCATTCATTGCATTATGCATCACATCCAAACGACCGCAATTCGGCGTAATCGGTCTAATTAAGGCCTTACTTGCATTATAGCGCTGGTGTTCATCTGGGAATACAGGCGCAGTCTCATTCATTCTGCATTTGCCACGTTTGCTGCATAGTGAGAATTTATAATTCATCCCCTCCAGGAAATTTAATTTCGAAAATGTTGATGAGAGAGTCATTTCTTTCTGAAACAATTCTTTGCAATACTAGTTTTTTTTAGGAATTTCGATTTTTGTACTTAAAGGAACCGTCATGGACCTGTTTTTGACCTGTATACAATATTGAAACAGTAGATTGATGCGGCAAAAGAGAACGCTCTAAAATTGGTAAAGTCTACCTGATCTAAATGTAGGTAGCATTTGCCTATGAAAGGCTTCATTTTAGTTTCGCCAAATTCACGCGGTATTTTCAAAGGTGACCGTACTTTTCTGTCATTCTTATTAGGAACTATCGATAACTTTATAGGAACTGCAGCCATTTTATCGAAAACAAATCCCTAAAGCTTAATTTTGCCAGAACTCATTACATGAAATCACCTGTATTCTGTATGCCTCTGTCTCAAATCCTATGCTATTTTCACCATAATCTCTTTCTTTGTTCTCTTAATTTTCTGGTTAATCTTTTCTTATTTTCAGATGAGAATGCTGGAGGAAGACTACAACAAAACATGCTACGAGGCTAAGATCCTAGCAGATTCTTTAGGATTTAGACTGCTCATAGGGTTTAAAGCCGTTATTTGTGTCCTAGGAATCTTTGCTACTTTATATAGTTTGAAAACTTCTGTCAGTTTAATTAAAAATCCATATTAAATATAAATACTTTAGGGAATTCGTTGGTTAGTCCATGTCAATGCCAAGGTTATCTATGCTTTTCACTTATTTTGGACCATTGAAGTGCCAGCGACTTACTTTGTTTTGTATCTTTTCGAAATTATCAGGTAATTATGTGTCTGCAATGGATTTATGTATGTATGTGTGTCTGTGTCTGTGTATATATGTGTATGTATGTGGGTGTGAATGTGTTATGTGTGGACGTGACTACGTGAATACATCTGCATCTTCCAGGTTGTCGATCCCTCACGAGAACCCGTGTGATTACACAATCAAAGCAGCGTACGGAGTGACCCTTCGAAGTGTGCCAGTCATTGGAATCGCAGTGCAATCCCTCACAATGTGTTCCTTTGCAATCGAGAGGGCAGTCTCAACTGTCTATCCTGCCCAGTATGAGAAGATCAAAACTGCTCGACTGGGATTTTTTCTGGGCATTATTACGGTAAGCCAAAGAATTGCAGACACTGAAAAACGAAAACAGAAACTTGCGGTTTTAAAAACTCATTTTCTTTTTTTCTTCTTTGAAAATAAAAGTTTGCTGTTGGAAATCACGGTTTACAATATTTAATTGAAAACAAAATTTTACCAATTTGTTTTGAATGTTTTATTTTTTCGGAACATTTTTTAAACAAAATTAACAATGTAAATTATAAAACTTTCGAATTTTTGTAACAAATATTTTTTAAAGGAAAGCAAAACTTTCATTTTTTTTTTACAATTTCAAGTGTGAGAAAAAATTAAAAAGGTAAAAAGATATTGAAACAGTACATAAAACCCTACTGAATTCAAATTTTCAGGCCGTAATTGGGACGACTGAAATGTTAGTTTTCATTGTTTTACCAAACGACTTCAACGAGCTTCAAGTTGTCAGTGCCATCCGTACCACCAGCAATGGCTCACATTACACCGTGGGTTTTGGAAACCAATTTAAATATCTTTTTTATTTCGATTAAGTTTTAATTCAAATTGAATTCAAACTCTCTGGTTTCCAGGTGATGATGGTGCTGTATGCCTTATCCGAAGTGGTTACTGTACTTATGTTCATAATCACCCTCTGTGCTAATAAATATTTATGCAATAAGTACAGATTCAAAGAACTCGGGTGGAAATATCAGGTAACTTAATTTAATATTTTTAAAACGATTAAAATTGTTCCAGATTCAAGAAAACAACAAAGTCATTAAATCCCTTCTTCCTTGTTTCATCACTCATTCAGCACTTAATTTATTTACTCTTTCTCTCACGGCAGCCTATATTGTTGTAAGTTTTATGATAAACACATACACACACGCCCACACACAGAAGATTTTCAGATATTCCCTGAGTACGATAAATTCACTATGGCTGTATGGGCAGAGGCTGTTTCACATGTAAGTTTTAAAAAGGGCAAACTACATTTTTAATTTTTCACTACTGAAATATTTTATGGGGAAAAAGTATTCCGTAAATGTCCGAAACACTTTTTCTCTTTATTTCAAATAAAACCAATATGGCTTTTTGTAAAATCCATGTAATTTTGATTTGCCTGTAAAAGTTGACTGCGTATCGAATTGTTCAATGCTAAAGAAATCTACCTAAAACAGTGGAATAATGTTCCAAAAGATTGATGTCAAATTGAAAACTTTCGTAATTTTAGCTTCAATAAATTTGACAAACAGATTTTTTTAAAAATTAACATTTTCAGATCCACATGTACTCTCTGATTCTCCCAATCATCATCGCCCTTCGTCTTCGGAAGACAAAGGCCTCCGTGGTCAACGGCCATGCGGACTCCAACGCCTACTTTGCTCACATGGCTGAGTACTTCAATGGACAACCAGCCGCCCTCCCGAAACATTCGTCGCCTAAGAAATAAAGGGGTTTATGCTTTTGAAACATTAAATTAATGCCAAAATTGACAAAATGTGGTCATAATTTATCATTTCATTGCTGCACAGCTTCGGACTTTGGGCAGCGCGTGATTGTGTGAATGAAAGCGTGAACACCAACTGCCTTGTTTGTTTGTCCTTCGGTCAGCGGATCCATTTCCCAATCCTTGCGTTTCCTGGTTTTCGCTGTCTCTCGGCCGTTGATTCACGGCTGCTATAGCTGCCATCCGTCGGGATTCAAATAGAACATGACGTCAGTGATGACGTCAGAGAGCAGCCGCGCAGCGCAAGTTTTATCATAAGGCTAATTGCAAACATCAATAATGCACACGGAACTCACGATACAATTGCGGGAGTTTTTAGATTAGGGTAGACATTTCAGCACGCCCCTTCAAAGACTAAAGAAAATGTTCGGCTCATTTTGTAGTCACCTGTGTTAACTTTTTTTAAAACTTCAACCACTGGATTCCTTTAAAGAAAAATGTTTACAACTGTTTAAGTAATGTTGAAGGAACTGTGGAGAAAGAGAATTTGAGTAGAATAGAGGTAGAAACATTAAATTGGCCACCTCCAAATGGGAAATCGCCGTGATCTCATTCAAGGAATTGAAGATAACACTCGCTCTGAATCGGTGTTGACTTCTAAAGAATTATAAAATACTGGAGGTGGCACAATAAACTGATTTTGTTTTAAATTTTTGGCTATCTCTACAGGTAATTGACATTGGCTCATTCTACTTTGTCTGCTATTACCGGGAATAAACTTTATACTACATTCTACATATCACATTGTACTAGTTATTCCCTGACTCTCGTTTTCTGACCTACTCTTGTAGCTTCAATTTATGCTTCCCAATAGGTTCTGTTGAAAGACTCCAAAGTGTCCCCCATGGGAATCGAATGTTCCACATTTCCCATAACAGAAATGCTGAAAACAACCATGTAAACAATTACCCCTTTCCCCCATGTGATTCACTACTATTTTCGCTAACCATTCCCATTGACGTCTATTCTCGTCCCATCCGGTGCATTTCCTGTGGTCAAACCGGTCTCTCTTCCGCCTGGCACCTTATTTATTCTGCGTTATCTTTTGCACCCATTCGATTTGTGGTCCTTCTGTCTGCAGTCTCCCTCTGATTCATCTATAAGTGCCAGCCGGCTGGACGCAAATAGCCTATGACGTCACGGGTGACGTCAATTGGCGGCAGCCTCGCCTTCCTCTTGTTATTGCTTCATTGTCGAAGGCGCACCGGCGACAAACAACCCGCTCTTCGGTCTCCCGCACTTCCCTCCCCTGGACTAAGGTTCAATGAAATAAATAAGGCCTTAACAACAACAAATGGTTTTTCACTTTATTAATTAGGGGTATATAACGAGCGACATGTATATTTCGCAATAAAAACAAAGTAAACAACCCACTTTTAGGAAAAAATCAAAACTTTCTGATGTTTAATGTTTCCGAATGATTCAAGGCTATCTTATTATTCCATCAGGAGCAATTTAATCTCCCCTGCACATCTGAGTCTCCGCAATTAACTGTTGCCTCTCGCAGGCCGCGGAAATCGATTCGGTCACTGACCACCGGGACCCATTGTAAACGAGCGCCTGCCATATGCAAATCCCGATTCTTTACCCCAAGTTTTCTCCTTAACACATTTTAGACAGAGAAATAGACAGAGAAAGACACAGAGAGACAGACGCCGAGAGACGGTTTCCCCAGTTTTTAATTAGGGAAAATTAGCATACAGCGAAACAAAAGTTGAAATGTGAGCTAACAAGAAATAGTTTTGTTTATGAATTTTCTAATGTTCTTTTAAGTGAAATCTTTTCTTATGTTTCATTTTCCGTGTCTTTGAGACCCTTTTCTATTTACTGTTTTCAGAATGGGTTCAAACTTCAATTCAATGGCTCCGGTCAACCGCGATGCGGAAGGAGGAACTACCTACAGGGCCCAGAATGCTGCAAACGCAATTTCAAGTGAGTTTTCACCGTTTTCGTCTTATGTGATCCTTTTTAGACATCAAAATGAGCCAGGTTGCGATACTTGGAACTTGCTGTGCTGCGTTTATTGGATTGATTGTCCTGATTGCAATCGGAGCTGCGGCTTTCCACAAAGTAGACGAAGGATACGTGGCGGTTTATTACAGGGTTAGTTTCTCTCTCTTTCTTTCTCTCTCTCTTTTTCTCTCTAATCCGCTACCTCTCCCATCCTTTGTCTTTCTGTATCTTAAGCCAATCATTTCAGGGAGGAGCCCTTCTGGATACCATTGCCGACCCTGGATTCCATTTCAAGATCCCTGGACTTACAACCTACCGTCAGATTCAGGTAGAACAGAAAAGAAAGAAAATTCATAGAAAATGTTAAGGTCACCCTTCAAACTGATGAGGTGCGCAATGTGCCTTGCGGAACAGCTGGAGGTGTCATCATTACTTTCGAAAGAATCGAAGTCGTCAATCTGCTCAGCCGCAGCAGCGGTAAGTCTTGTTTCTATTTCTTTATCTATCTTTGCAATCCTTCCTTTCTCTTTTTACTGTCTATCAGTCTCTCTGTGCACCTTTTTTCTCAATACTGATCTAAGCGTTTCAGTCCACGACATTGTGAAGAACTACACGGCCGAATACGACAAGCCCCTGATCTACAACAAGGTCCACCACGAAATCAACCAATTCTGCAGCAAGCACACCATCCAGGAGGTATACATCGACCTTTTCGGTAGAGTTTTCACATAAATGTCATGTAAATCCGTTTTTAGACAAGATCGACGAGAATCTGAAGAATGCCCTCCAGGCGGATCTCCTGAAGATGGCCCCAGGTCTCCAGGTGCAGGCTGTCCGAGTGACCAAGCCCAGAATCCCTGAGGCAATCCGATACAACTACGAGAAGATGGAGAGCGA
This sequence comes from Oscheius sp. G VE-2021, assembly GCA_022343465.1. NCBI lineage: Eukaryota > Metazoa > Nematoda > Chromadorea > Rhabditida > Rhabditidae > Oscheius > Oscheius sp. G VE-2021. The sequence goes on from JAJQXH010000023.1 coordinate 5,400,203, forward strand.
GAAGGTCAATTCTGGTTTAAAAGTTCAAACGCTAGGTTTTTTAGACCCAGCTCCTTGTTGTCCAGCAGCATCAGCATGTGGTGGAGAAGACGGCCGAGACTGAGAAGAAGAAGGCTGTCATTGGTAAGTGATTTATCATATGTAGATTCTACTTGGTGAATACACTTCGGAACTCCAATTTCAGAGGCTGAAAAGAGACGCCAGGTGGCTGAAATTCAGCACAAACAGATGATAGCCGAGAAGGAAATGGAGAAGACAGTCAACAGACTCCAGGACGAGATTCACGTTGGTCAGTGGGCATTCTTTGCTTCTTTGAAATAGAATGGAACTAAGTGAAGTGACCGTGTGAAAAACATCTATTTCCAATTAGATATTAATACACTACAGCTGTTTTCTGAGTATCAGGTGTTACTCAAAATAGGCGTAAAACACAACACCGGTTTTTTCTAATGTTTCTGATTTTTTGATAAAGCCTATATCTTATCCCCATTATCCAGGAAAAAAACCTCCTTTACCCATTTTGGAGCAAACAATATGCGTACGATGAAAGTATATTAAAGATACCTTAAAAATAAATTTTACAATGTCCTCCCCCTTTAACAAAGCGATTTTACAGGTCAAATTGCTAAAAAAAAACGATTTGTAATGAACATTTAAGTGTTTCACTCAAGACAAATTTTTCAGCGAAGCAGAAGGCCTACGCCGATGCCGATTTCTACAAGATTGCCCGTGAAGCGGAGGCTAATAAGCAGCTGCTCACCAAGTGATTACAAATTCATGAAAGCGCTTAAATCATTCATTTAGCCAATACTTGGAGCTGAAGCGCATTGAGGCCGTCGAGAACAACAACAAGATCTACTACGGAAATAGCATCCCCAAGGCCTTCTTCCACGCTGAGGTAATTGACGAGAGACTACGGTAAAGGATACATTTAAATTACCATCTTCGGAATTCGGCTTTAATAAAGTAAAAAAAAATTAATGAGTCTCCCGATGTCAAACTCGACCGTGGAGATAATGTTTAAACTGATTTTTAATTCATTTGTCTGTCATTTGGAATAAAAGACGAAACATTTCAAATTACGCAGTTATCAATAAAATTAATTTTCAGGCCGCATCCGCAGCGAAGGCTATTGCCACTGACGCCGTGAATGACGAAATGGAGAAGATTCACAACGAAAACAAGGACGAACGCGATCCTTTGTAAATAACCAACGGTAAGTTTGAATGTATCACTTGGAAACACAAACGAGGTTATAATTCAAATTTATTGTCTCAACCTTAAAATGTCTTTTACAACTGTTACCTTTTGATAAGGTAAATTTTATACTTTCAAAACGCTAAACAGTGGAATGATGTGACAAAACTCACTCCAATAAATTGGCAGAGACAGATTGTTTGTTCTTCAGACCCCTGCTCCTCCCTCGACCACCTCTTCATGGCTTTACCTCTTCGGGTTCCCCTAGTTTCTCTTGTCAACGTGCCAGACGCTGAATCTCCTCCTCTCAGGACCCCTTTTCAACGGAACACACCGATATCTTTCATGTATTTTACACATTTATTTTGGTTGCATTTATTTGGAATATAAATAAATATATTTTTCAGATTTATTCTAATTTGGAAACTTTGAAACGACTTTAACGTTTTATTACTTGAGCAAATAATAGTTTAAAGATTATTGAATAGTAAATCGGATGTTTTTTTTAGAATGAATTCTCCAAATTGGAGTTCTGCCTTCCAACAATGTCGAAACGCCGAACCTGTGGATCCTCAGCAGATGGAAACATTGAAGAGTAATTAAAACTTTAAAAAGAAAGAAATTTTTTTACTAACCTATTTCAATTTTTTAAACTGTCGAAAAGTAGTTTTTGATTGATTTTGTTTGTGACATTACTATCGCCGTGCGGGTAAAAAATTCTGTCGGTCCGGTTATTTGATTTGCAAAAATTAACAAAAAAGTTTTTAGTAAATTTCTATAATTTGCATTTTTCAGAAATTTGCAAAATAATCCCTGTCATTTTCGGCATTCTTGTAATTTTTGCACTTCTCACGTCGCCCATACACCGTGTTGATGAAGGCCACATTGCAGTTTATTACAGAGTGAGTCTGTTTATTTCTCTCGGAATATTATTTGTCTCTTTTGGCTAAACAATGGAATGATATTGCAAAAATGCACAATGTCAAAACCGCGAACTCAATAACCTGGTAAGAAGTTTTCTGCTAGAACACTATACAGACTATTTGTTTTACTATTTCACGTTTTACTGTATTTTAAAAGATTTAATTATATCTTTTTACATTTTCCTACTCTTATTTAGGGAGGTGCCTTGTTGAAAGAGACTGCCGGACCAGGAATCCATCTAATGATCCCTTTTATTACAAGCTACCGTCAAGTTTTTGTTAGTTTACCTTAATAAGACCCAATAAATAGAGAATTTCTAGGTTCTGCTTCAAACGGACAAAGTAAAGGACGTTCCTTGTGGAACATCAGGAGAGTCATAATCTTCTTCAAAAGAATAGAAGTTGTCAATATTCTCAGCAAAGAAAGTGGTCAGTGGAAACTTCTTTTATGAAATGGCTGAGCTTAACTAATGTCTCATATAGGATTCTGAATTCTATAAAATTCAAAAGATTCCGCCAGTTTAAAAATTAGTATAACTATAACATTTTTCACCACATCTTCGATATCAACTTTTTGCGGCGCTTCTCCTACCTACAATAGTTCTGAAACATGGGCTTAGCTTCTAGAAAAAGAATGTGCCATGGAAAAACATTTTAGTGCACGACATTGTGAAAAACTACACAGTGGATTATGACCAGCCGTTGGTCTACAACAAGATCCATCACGAAATCAACCAGTTCTGCAGCAGACACACCATCCAGGAGGTCTACATCGATCTGTTCGGTACGGAAATTTACTTTTTCGGGATCGAACCATGGTCGCGTGGCTGCAATTTTTGTTGTTTGGTCAAATTTCAAATTTCAGACAAAATAGGTGAAAACCTTCGAAGAGCCTTGCAAGCTGACCTCGATAAAATGGCCCCAGGTCTCACTGTACAAACAGTCCGAGTGACAAAACCAAAGATTCCTGATTCCATTAAAGACAATTACGAGAAGATGGAGGTTGAGAAGGTAGGCTACTCAGCCGAGTTGTAAACACCACTTTTCATGTTTAGACCCAACTTTTGGTTGTTCAACAGAACCAAATGGTTGTGGAGAAAACTGCCGAGACGGCTTTGAAAAAGGCAATCATTGGTGGGAAATGTAAACTTTTTTGAAAAGCTAATATTTAAGGAGCTGAAAAGAAGAGACTAGTGGCTGAGATTAAACAAAAGCAGAGGATAGCAGAGAAAGAAATGGAGAAGACTGTGAACAGAATTCAGAATGAGATCCATTTCGGTTAGTTTTTCAGAAATTATCATGTGTGTGTGTGTGTGTGTATGTGTGTGTGTGTCTGTGTGTCTGTGTATAATGAAACCTATGTATTCCTTTTCAGACAAGCAGAAGGCCTACTCAGATGCCCACTTCTACGAACTTCAAAGAAAAGCCGCTGCGTACAAAACACTTCTGACAAAGTTTGTTCTATTTTAACTATTCCGATATTTAAAACTATAAACCCAAAATTTAGGAAATATTTGGAATCAAGAAGAATCGAAGCAGTTCGCAAGAACAACAAAGTCTTCTACGGAGACAGCATTCCAAAGGCCTTGCAAATAACGGAGGTGAATTTTTATTTTACATTTAAAACATGGTTTTTTTAGAACTGAGAACAAATAAAAAATTCTTCTTTCTGCGGTCTTTCGGCTTTATGTTTAAATTTGGATCTCATGGATGACTTCTCAGGTTAAATATTTTTACCTCAATTGAATGATACAATAAATTTCTATTTTATTGTTTCTATGAAGAGTTGCTTGAGAGAAATGTAGAAAGAGAGGATTTGGAAAAAAAATTGGAAATTAAGTAAAAAAAACCTCGATGAAGAATAAAATTTCATCTATAACACAGAATTGACATGTGGCGGAACCCAGCGATATCACAGAATTGCACAGGAAATAAAGCGGTATGGCAATAAATCGATAAAATCGATCGATTATCGATCGCTAGCTATTTTGGCTTTTTCTATTTATCACCGGAGGAATTGGGCGGGTGGGAAGGCACTGGAAGACCAACCGGGACTTTCCCTTAATTTAAGGTTCTTTTTGAAAAAAATAAAGAAAAGTCCCGGTTTTACAAGAAAAATAGAATTTGAAACAAACAAAATACAACGAAATCGGCACATAATTACACGTGTGGGCTAGAAACGCTCGATGATCACATCCTCCTCCGAAGAATCCTGGAATTTAAAGTTTGTTAGGAAAAGGAGAATCAATTGTTCGTATGGTAAAACGTGATTTATTGAAAGCTTTGTGAAACAGCCAACTGAACAAAGGGGAAAGCGTGAAAAGGGATTTTAAGTTTTACAATAAATAAAACACGTTTTAGTAAAATTACCAAATTTTCTATATTTGCAATCTTTTAATTTCGGTCTAAATTGTTACTGAATCTTCTAAAAAACGATTTTTTTTCTCTTGCACTTGAAATTTTCTTTTAAAAAACAGAAATTTCTTTTGAGTTAAATCCGTTTTTGAACGCTGAACAAAAATATTTAAATATTTTCAAACAGTAAAAATACTTTAAAAATAAAAAGTACCACAATTAAATTAAAAGTACACTTTTCCAGTTATGAAAATCACGCACTTTTCAACCACGTAACGGCGAAATTTTGAAAGCATTGACTTGAAATCTAGCTGAAACATGTATGCGATTTTTTAAATTTAATAAAAGCGTTCGCTCCACAACAAAATAGTTAGACCAATAGCCAATGCTTCAGCAGATTCACAAGGGAGATGGATTCTGGCGTTACGTGAAGCAAAGACTTTTTTAAATCCTTTCTAAACTCAAATGTTTCAGCCTGCGTCTCTCACTCAAGCACGCAGGCGTCCGACCCAAAGCTCTTTTCGTCATTTTGAGGACAAATATCGTTAAAATTTAGAAATTTTGGGCTTGGGGTGTTTGTGATGTTTTTTATTGATTTCATACTTAAGAGGTAAACTAAATTCACAGAGCAAAAATAAAAATACCAAAACTGTCCGTAATTGAAGTGACGACTGGGGCCAGCCGGTGCAAGCTCAGAAAACCACGGGACAGAAACAAAGGATAGAAATGCGTAGCTATTCCCATGCATATGGCAGCCAACAGAGGAGAAAGAAGCGAACTCACGACACAAAGAACCGAGGCTGGCCTATACCTCCGTCTCGAAGGGTCGGCCGTCGCCGCGGATGGAGATGCCCTGGCGAGGGGAGGGACGGCCACGGACGGACCTGAAACATGCCAATGAAGGGGATGGGGAGGGAAAGAAGGAAATTAAATCACACCACGAGAGAAAATTAGAGGATGCAATCACAACGACAAGAGCATAGAAGAAGAAGAAGGCAAGGACTAGACTACGTTTACCTGGAGGAGGAGGGAGGATTGCATCTTCAGATATTCAATTGTTACATTCAATGAATAATTTTGTTTTAATGGTTCGAGCCGACATTAGAAACATTTTTAATTTCATGGGAACACGGAAAACGATTCAGCAAACCGTGAAACATTTGTTTTGACCAAATATCAATAAGCAATCAAAAAATTATAACATTACTCATTTCTTGGAAAACTGAAGAAAACAAGATTTTGAATGTTTCCACCAAAGATACTAGTTCTTAAATTTTTTTGATTAAAAGTAAGTGATTTCACCTTGTGCAAAATATAACCGCTTCCTTAACTGTTACTGCTCGATTCTAATTTTAATTGCAATAATATTGTTAATTAGTTTTTTTGAAGATTTTATTAAACGTACCAGTTGTTTTCAGCGTTAACAGTTAAATTGTGTGGTTGCACAGAACGTGCTGGGGGAGGCTCCACGGGCAAAGTCATGATGGGAACGCCAGACGAAGAGGGCGTAGACTAAATTAGCCATTTCTCTTTCTACTTTTCTCTTTCTCTCTCTCTCTCTCCATACCTCGTATTGGTCTTCTGGAACCTTGGAAATCATCCTGACCTTCTCGTCCGCTGTCGAAGGATTTCTGAAATTTCTCCTTTCCAAGTATTCCCCATCTAAACAAACCCTTCCTTTCGCATCTGTTCTACATTCTTGAATAGCTTTCCCTTGAGAATGAGTTCTCCGAATCCTTGTGTGTGGGAGAAGGCGTATCCAGACCGCAGAGAACCACGCGCGCTGCGACGCGTTCCCGCCGCCCGTTGGAATGCAGGTCTGGAATTAATTTTTTTTATAAACATTAAACGAAGGAATATACTTTTTGACTTCTCTGGCGCTGGTGACCTTTTTTCCGAGCTTCTTTCGCACGCGAAGGCGATCGGCGAAGGAGGGATGGGTGTCCAGCCAGAAGAAACGGTTGAGCATCACGGGCAGCAGGAGGATCACAGAGACCTGCAAATACACTTTTATTTTTTGTCTGAAATTCGATAAATCGATATATTAAATAAAACGTGTAAACACCGTGCACGTAGTTCGTTAGCTTTTTCGTCTTTTAAATTTCCCTTACCATCAAAATGGAAAACCAGAACTGAGGGGTAGCCATGGTTTTGAAGGCGACTCCGTAGGACACCGTCGATGACGTTTTGGCCACTAAGGACGACGGAAGCCCTGAAAAGGAAAGTTTCAACCTCGTCTGTGTCGATTTGATGAAAAATATATAATTTAGTTGCTGTCGATGTGTAGTCTTAAAATATGTAAAAGAAAATATATACAAAACACAGTGTAAAACAAAATGTAAATTTGTTTTACATTCAATAATAAGGTCGTAGAGGATGTAGATGCCACCTGAAGTGGAGGGAAAGGTTACGGAAAATGGGCTAAGGGTTAGTGGGGAATCAGAAATATGTGACTGGAAAGTTATTTTACCATTCATTTTTAACCTTTTCAAATGTTTCAAAAATTTCAAAAATTTGTTGAAGTTGCATAGAAGTTGTTAATTTGTAGTTTAGTTTAGTTTCTGATGTTTTTCTGACTATAATTTGAATTTTAAGTGATCGAAAAAAAATTAAATAAAGTAGTGTTAGTAAAGAAAACCTTTAAAAGTTCCACAAACCTTCGTAGATGAGGAAAGCCAGAAGGAAGTAGAAAACGAGGGATCCCCAGATGACGAAATGGGAAATAGAAGTCCAATAGTAAGTGTCGAAGGCGATTTGTCCAGTCACAACCACGATCAAAGCAGTGAACGTAGTGTAGGCTGGAATGTTTTGCTTAAACTTGTTCACTATAAAAAATAAATTTTAAAAATTCGACAGAAAATATAAATAAATAAATAATAAACCGAGAGTGGCGTAGTCGTCCAAGTCCCTTCCGCTGTGGTCAGCGCCGTTGTAGAGGGCACCGTAGGGAATGAAGAAAATTACGAGGGAGCTGAAATCAATGAACATTTTTAATTACAAAATTACACTACATTTTAATTTAGAAAAGTGTGCAATTTTGTATTCATATGCATACTTTTTAGAATCTTTTACCGTTCTTATGGCTTACCTGAATATTCCATGAAGAACAGAGTAAATGAAAATCCTCATGTTGAAGAACAAATTAAACTGGCCGGGCAGGTAAAGTTTTGGATATCTGAAAATCCATTACATATTTAATTTTATTGGATAGAATACCGTAAACTGTAGGTGTCATCTACGTCCTGGTCTAAGGAACCCATGGCTAAGACAGGTAAAGCTGTGAAGAAGAGATTGTAGCAGGCGATCAACACAGCATCGAACACAGTCTGAAGGAAACTGATTGGTCATATATATATATATATATATATATTGGATAATTGTGTTAACTCTTTGAAAACACGGTTTACATTTTTTAAATATAGGTTTCTATGTAAAAAGGTCTGCAAAAATTATTGCAAACAAAAACGTGCATTGTAACGCAACAACATTACTGCAATGTTTACCCTTGTCATAATGAATGAGTTGCTTCGAAAATAGCAATGCCATGTACAGTATGCCAAAAAATGTTACTATATTGTGTGAGAAAAGCTCTAAGAAAGTTTGCCTAAACGTTTCCGAAATTAACAATCAAGAAGTGGCTTGATTGTGACCGATTTACATCTACCAAATAAAATAGGAAACTACTTTCAAATTTTGTATTAGGTAAACATACTTCTTCCTGTCTGGAAATTCACAATCCCTTTTTTTTACCTGAGCAGAGTATCCACAGAAGAAGGAGTACCAGAAGTGAGTGAGAGTGAAGGCAAAGTTCTTGTAGAAGAAGTAGCGCAAGAACTTGGACATCCTGAAGTAGGACCACCTGAAAAAAATTCTGTTTTTTGTAGCACTCGGCCAATTTCTATTTTCTAAAACATTTGTTTTTATCTCAAACTAAAGTGTTATTTAATAGGGAAAAAAACAATTTCAGTGTTACAAAATAATTATATTATGTTTTGGTCATTAGAATTATTATGATGTTGTTTTGGCTGCGTTATAAAATCTACCTTCCATGCACCAACAGAAGCCTCTCCAGGTATTTGAACTGTCCGATGGAGTAATCAGAAGCCAACACTGCCTGCATTCCTTCTTGGCCTACAATTCAGAACTTTCTTTTGATTTCTGGTGAAACATACCAGAAATTCCTACTCCGATATGAGCCGTTTTGATCATGGAGACATCATTCGCTCCATCACCGATCGATAAAGTTACAGCCTAAAGATATAGTTACGATTAGAAAGAATTAAACTTTATATTACCTTCTTATTCCGCTTTACTAAATCTACCACTTGGGCCTTTTGGAGTGGAGTGACGCGACAGCAAATTACAGCCTAAACAATTTTTTTCGTCTAGTCTGCACTGCGTTTACAAACACAAAGTTTAAGTTACGAAAGAAGTTTACCTGGCACATGGTGGCGATTTCAAGGTAGGTCCGTTCCAGTTTCTCTCCTAAGGCGAAGGCAAGGGAATCTCCATTGATCACTAGAGCCACTCCGCCCTCTCCGTCACTTTCAGTTGGAGTTGAGGATTCATAGGTGGCTGGAATAGATGCTTCCGTCTCTTTTATTCTTTATCTGTTTCTCTTCTCTCTCTCTCTCTCTCTCTCTCTCTGTTTCTCTCTCTCCCTTACCAAAGTTCTGAACCTCTGCGTCCTCGTGTATCGTCTGAATCTCCACCCTTGGCTTGTTCGTCACTCCAGTTGGCTGAAAAACAAAGTTTAAAACGCAAAACTGCAATCTTTTGGATGCGACACGGATTAGTGGAATGGAAAGGACGGGGGACATTTGTTAGAAATTGAAACATGAAAAACGAACAAGATCAATTATCGATTTCAAGAGTATGTATTAAATAAAATCGATAATCGATGGAAGCTCTCGAACGAAAGAGGCGCGTAAGCATAAGCATGAGCGGTGATTCGCCTTCAGGGGCGAGTACTCAGCCTGGCTCTTTTCCGACTCCTCTAGCATCCGAATGACGTCACTGATGTATTTCTCCACGGCCGACGTCTTTCGGACCACACGACGCCGCTGCGACTGAGCACCGAAGGCATAGGATAGGGTGGAAAGGGGGGTCTAGACAGTTCCCACAAAATAGGCTGGCCCGAATTGTGAAAACTATCTTCGAATGTGGAGTTGGGAGTTTCACAATTGTTTTGGAACAAACCGAACGAATCAGACGTTCTAAATACCCAAATGTGTCATGTTTTTATTGAAACATTGAAATGTTTCGCAAATTTTGCTAATTTAAAAACTGCGAATTGTGAAACTCCCAAGTGCAATTTAAGAAAAGAAAAACTTTTCATTAACTAGATATTTTGAAAGATACCAAAATAGATCTAGTTTACAAAACATGTTGAAGTCGTTATAATTATTAATGTTTACCGTGTTCATGATGGCCTCGAATCTGTTCCTCGTTGCTTTCAATTGAACTTCCACCTGAAATAAGTCTCAATTACTGCGTGTACATTAGTTTATATATTTTTATTTGGGCAAAATGGACTTCCTGATTTTTTTAATAAATATTTTGTGTAAATTTTAACTGAAGTTGTTGAAAGGTTTATTTAATTTTTTTTCGTTTCTTTTAATTTTTTGGCGCATCTTCTTTTTGGATTGTTATTTTTCTAACTAACCTCATGTTCATTCTGCCCATCGATGACCACAATTTCCCTCATGTCATCCGTGAGCAGTCGACAGGAATAGGCGATGTTAATTGCTGTTTCCTAAAAAAAATTTCCTTTTCAATATAAGTTTTCAATTTTTTTGTAAACTAAAAGTTAAAAATTACCGTTTTGTCGCCCGTGAGAACCCAGATTTTGATGTTCGCTTCAGCCAATCTGGCAATGGTCTCGGGGACTCCATCCTGCAGTTTGTCTTCAATCGCAGTGGCTCCAATCAGTGTCATGTCTACAAATTAAAATTTCACCTTATATTTTAAAATTGAGTTTTAAATTAACATTTGATAACTGAAACTAAAATAATCAATTAAATAGTTTGTTAATTGCAGGAAATGGGAAAATACAGTAAAAATGCCTACCTTTCTCCATTTCTTCGTAAATGTCGTCCAATTTCTTCTCTCGGTTGTACATGTCTACGGCGGCCGCTTGCTGGCGACGCTGAAAAAAACAACAATACAGAAAAAAATTCTGTTTTCTAATTATCGTTTTTTTAAATTACGAAATCTTTAAATTATAAAAGTAATCTGTATTTGTTTGGAAGATCTCACTATAAATAAAGAAAATAAAATGTCCTTTAAAATGTCCCAAACTTATAAGACTTAGGAACTTTAAAATTCTTCTTCGAACTTGGCAAAAACATTTTTATTTAAATACATAGTTTTATGTTATAATTGAATCACTTTACGGTTATAGCTCATTATTAAGTCATTGAAAAGTTTCCCCTTAGTGTCTCCCTGTTTAAACATTACAATCTAACATTTTATTTTTTTAAACAAGGTTTTCTTTTTACCAGGATAATAACATTACATTTTCAACATTTTCATTTAATATTTTAATTTTTTCAAAGATTCCCCTGAATTCTATTATTTTTTAACTTTGAAATTTTACATCACATGCTGTCCCATACGTGTTTCACAATACTTTTGTTTTTCACCCGTATCTGCACTCCAATACACAGGCAATCTGCAACAAAACTCACAATCCAATCCTCAAAATAGGCGCTGTCGATGTCTTTGTAAGCCAGACAAAGCGTCCTCAGACCGATGTTTGCAAAATCAGCCAAATGGCCGTCAGTCGACGTCTTCAGAATCTGCGAGGTACTTGGTTTCAACCTTAATTGATTAATTAAAATTTATATTAAATTATATAATTGCCTCTGCATGATCATCATATCAGCTCCTTTGCAATACAATCGGATGTGTCCCTGGGAATTCCTCGTGATAACTGACATTCTCTTTCTCTCGTTGTTGAAATCGAGGATGCACAACAGTTCGTAGACCTAAAAAAATTATTGTTTTACAACTTTAAAACATTAAAAAACTATCTGTAATTGTACGAATTAAAAACGAACCTCTTCATTTCCCATGACTTCGATTGTGATCGATTGAGGTGTTCTCGAGCGGAAGACGAAGCCAAAGTTTCGGGCGGCGGATGTCAGGGCGGCCTGAAAAATTTTAAAATCCTTCGAAATACAAGACAATACATTTTGAATTAACATTTTTAAGCGGCAAGTTTTGAAACATTTTAACAATTCCCTGAAAAAGTTTAAAGTTGCTCGCAGTCGGAATTATATAACTTTTATTCGATTTTTACACGCTTTTCTTTTTTCATGATTTTGCCACATAATTCCACTATTTCACGTTCTTTTTAAAAGTTAACAAAGATGTTTAAACAGTAGAATGATGCGTTAACAGTGCACGACGAATTTTGCAAAAACTGTTTGTGTTGTTTCCTCTATGCAAATACTTGTAATAATCCAATGTTTCATCTTGATGGTTAATTTTAACGATTGAGATTTTTAGCTAATTTCGACATCTTCGTTCAAAATACTCAGTCAAATGTTTTACCTCATCGGGAGACTGCGCCTGGTAGAGAAGATTTCCATTCTTGTCTCTTTCTGGCATAACTGTGTGGCACAAGGCAAGAAGTCTCCAGAATTCCGTTACCTGTAAATTTGAATTAATCAAATCTAGAAAGAAGGTACCTCCGGATCTCCTCTCCTCACTGCATCCAGAAGATTCTGATCGTGGAACTTGAAATTGGTCTCGTATTGGGGATTCCAGGAGAAGTCCAGTCCGACGCTTCTCTGGAAATAAAACTTAAAAGAAGAAAAAAGAGGTCAATGGAGTGCTCAAAACATTCTGAGTGTGAAATAAAGAAAACTTGAAACTTCGAAGTGAACTCACATCGTTAACTTCAATTGGATTCCCTTGAACATCGTAGATGTCTCCGTAAGAAACTCCATTGATCGTGCATTTATTGAAAGTCATAATGTTCCTCGTAAGTGTACCCGTTTTGTCACTGAACACGTATTGCACCTGAAAAACATTTGGGGTAAGCGTGTTAATGTGTATGTGTGTCTATGTGTTTGTGTGTGCATGTGCGTGTGTGTCTTCCCACCTGTCCCAATTCCTCATTGAGCGTGGTTGTGTGAGCCCTGGCAGGAACGCTCTTCTCCCCGTTGTCATAAAACATGTGTTGATCGTAATTAATCCACATCGAATGGATGAACCGTATAATTTCCACACTGAAAACACATTTTTAATTCTCAAAATTCCAATTCTTCTAACCTGACATAAAGTGAAATAGGCACAACGGTGTTTAACAAAATAATGTAGGAGAAGAACATTAAAAAGGCAATCACGGAGATTTGTTGAGATCCTGAAAATCCCCTTTTTTTAATTTGGACTTTATTGCACTACAATGTTCCAACACAAAATTAAGGCAAATCAATTTCTTTGACGAACAATTCCGTCGATGCTTTGCAAAAAAAATATCAGTCGTTTGCCAACGAAATATACTCCCGTAACTATCATTGATTATATCTTACGTCTAGCCTACCCGGTGTTTACCCACTTTGGCTTTATGAGTGACTCGCGCCCGTACCAAATCAATTGTTCACTAACCCTTGTTGCCTGGATTCGGAACAACTGAGCTATCCCAAGGAAGGTAGATCGTGAATTCACGACCGGTGGTCCATTCCCAGACACCGCAGAGGATGGTACAGATGAGGCACATGGCAATCAGGAACAAGACGATCTGAAAACTGCATCTCTGTCTTTTCTCTCAACTCACCCCCATGATGAGGATATTCAGAAACCGATCCAAACTGGTCCTCTTGAACTTGGCCTTTCCACTGTTCATCATCAGTTTTGTGTCTCTTCCGGCAAACACAACAACGCCGTAGCACCTGAAACAATTATGCAGAATTACATTTGTCCTACATAACTAAATTATCTACGTTTTAGATTTAACTTTTATGAAAAATTAAGAAAGCTGACGGCTAAAAATAGCAACCGACACCCGTACCTCATCGGCTATTAAATTGAATAAATGACAAAATAAGTTTAAAAAAAATTAAACCTAACACCTTTCACTTTGAATGCTATACTCACCACCGAGTGTTCTTCAGAATACACCCTCTTAAAAGAATGTTATCATTGGTGATTGCGTGTTCCTTCCCCTGCCACAGCATCTTTCCGTTGAACTTGTCCAGTTTATTGTTCGGCGCTTCGCACACAATTTCTCCTAGAATTAAATAAATGAATTTTGGCAACAAAATTAGTTTAAAATTTCTAAAATCCAACCTTCAAACCGAGAAATGGCGTCCAAGTCGTCGCCCATTTCAGCCGTGTCTCCCATGGCTGCCCTCGTTTTCAGATTCGTCTCTCCGTCCAGTTCCATTGTCTCGATGTAACAGATTCCATGGGGTTCCGAAGTTGAAATAAGTAGTAAATCAGCCTATAAATAGTTATTAATATGTTTATTCAAAAACATTTTGCAATGTGTTTTTTTTTAATTTTTGAATACAATTCATGTTAGTGCAATGTTTTGATTCGTTCTCAATTTGCCAGCTATATAATTTGAATATTAAAGACGTCCACACATTTATTTAAAAATCTTAGTTAGTGTGTATGTGGAAAATTCGAACTTTAAATTGTAAAACGTAAAATAAAATAAAACTTGTAAAATAACTCACAGCCACGAATTGATTGCTCATCATTCGTATGACGTCACCGACTTTAACATTACTCCAATCTTCCTCATTCAAATGGCCGTTCCGCACCACGTACGACTTCCTTCCATTCACGTTCCGGTCGGAAATGTGGCGTTGCTGAAAATAAAGTCTATTTTAATTTTTTTAATGCAGTTTTTCATGACAACCTTCAATTATAGGCGTAACTATATAAATGCCTGGGAAAATGAGACAAGATTTTTTTTGTAAATTTATCTTAGAAGCGAAAAGAAAATGCAAATGTTTGCATTTATGCAAGTGTTTTTACGGTCTGTATTCCAACTTCGACTTCGACTAGCCTTTGTTTAATTGTTAGTTTTTAAAAAATTACAAATGGTGACTTTTTTGCCTACCAAACTGATATGATGGGCGGAAACAAATATGAAATAAGCTTTAAATGGTACAAAAACGAAATAAAAATTGAATGAATGCGTTTCCAAACAAGCCTATTTGTAACACCAAGAACAAAGAAACGTTTTCGCGATTTTTTAAAACTTTCTTTGCTCCACTATCGAAATATAGTATAATTGCTAAATTTTGGCACGAATAAAGCATTTTCAGAATTTTAACTCTATTTTTCGAAGATATTGATCTGAGACAACGACTTTTGGCACTTAGAGCAAAATCAAAGACCAAAGTTTATCTAGGTCCCTTACAGACATCACGTTTTGAAATTTTCGTTAAAATTTAATTGAAACTGACCACATCGTCGTATCCATCCTTGACAGCTGAGAAGGCTAACACAATAAACAATGGAATGGCAGTGGAGTACCAGGAAATTGATGAGATTTGCGGAATAAACTGAAAGTTTTATTAATTCTACAATTTGTTTTGTTTTTTGAAACAAAGGAAAAACAAAACTCACTTGCAAAATCATGAGAACGAGGAAATAAAAATTGGCTATTCGTTGAAATTGTTCGAATAAATTCTGCGGAATAAATGTAATCATATTGTACTTGGAAGTTTTAATATAATTGTCCTGAAATGTACTTATAATTGAAAATTCAAAAGAAAAAAACTTACCGCATATTTAAAACGGGAATTAAATTGCCGATCGTTGGCTTTCAAATGCCGTTGAGATTCGCCTAAATTTAGTTTTTAATAGTCAATATTTGAGGCATGATTTTAATTTTCATGAATTAAAAAATACCTTGCAGATCACTACTTGAAGAAGGTAGACAGGGACATATCCGCCGCCACCAGGGTGGTCTTCTGGGGGCCTCCATGTCTTCCAAGGCTAAATTTTTTTTTGATCCAACGTTAAAAGCAATGTTTGTCCTGTTATTTTTTCTCGTTTTAGAAAAAAATGGTAAAGTATAGTTACAATTCTGGCGTTAAATTATTGTAAATTATAGTAACCTCTCTGCAATGTTACATTTGGGTAACTTAGAAAGTGTTTAGAAACGAATTCAATAAAACGTCGAGACCCTAAGCCTTAATACATATATAATTTTTTTTAAAAGCATGAATTTTGGTTTGAGGTATTGCTATAATTTTAAATGGTTTAATACTTGAAATTATAAACTCACGGCTCTTTGAAGTTCCCTCTACAACAATAGGCCTAGGGCTTGACACCGGCGCGATTGAAGCTGAAAAGAAATTTTTAAGAGGATTAAAATTAAATCGTAGAAAACTGAACATCAAAACTTTGTTATCATTTTGTTTATGCTGCAAAATTTGAATCGTATGTTTCAAACATAAGTTTAGAAGATTTCGATTCTTCCGGGTTTTGTTAGGCCGTGACAAAAGAGCAAATGTAGGACGTTTAGTATTGTAACAGTTTAAATGTGTTTTTTCAAATTTGGCAGACAATATTATTCGGTTATATAAACTTCAAAAAACTGATGTTCTTTAAGGAAATATTGCTTAAAATCGATACAGCATCAAAATTCAAACGATGAAGCCGTTCGTTTCAGCTGTCCAAACAAAGAAAGTATGAGAGGGCTATGTTTCATCCGAATGCAAGCAATGACGATTTTTCTATGAATCATTGGGAGAAAACTACAGGAAAAGATAAAAAATGATAACTTATCGACACAAACCACGCGCGATTGTAGTTCAGTTACGTTCTACGATTTAATCGTTGTAGTTTAGAAAAACCGATGTGGGTTCAAAAAACTGTACTGATGTTATCAATGTTTCTTTTGGTGGAAAACTGCAAAAATGCAAAGATAAACAAATGAAAACTGCCAATCGTGGAAAATAATAAAAATTTTAAGAAAAATAATTGTATTCTAGAGATTAGGAAAAATTTAATTTACAACTTATCACAGTTGCATGAATCAGTTCAGTTTTAAAATGACTGAAATTTACTAAAATAATGCATAACCCAGTCCACAATTTTTAAAAAATGAGCTTGACAAAAGCAATAAAACATAAATGATGGTTTAGATACATTTTATATGATTTTAAGATTTTTGATAGTATAAAAGTTTGAATAAAATTAATTAGGCAATGTGAATGAACTCTGAACAAGAAAGATGGCTCATAGGATAGAACTTGAGAATGGAGTGGAATCTCATGTAGAATAGGCTGATTTACAAAACGTAAAGCCACGTAAATCCAGGGCTGAATAGGCGGAAAGTGCTATTTGGAATCAAATTGGGTCGATATTTGCATGGCGTCTGATCGGCTTAGCGCAACGGCAGACGACAAAATGGCAAGCGGCCGGAAAAGTACCGGATCCACTGGACGGCGAAACCATTCGGATACAACAATCGGGCATAGTTGGAATAGAACAACGAGGAAATTTTAACAATTTGTCAACTTTTCTGTGTTTTCTGAAAGTCTTTGATTAGCTTCTAAAACTATTTCTAAATAAAGAATAAAGGGGAAATACAAATTGATTCGGTTGTTTTTAAACGCCTTTGACTGAATGTGAAGATTGCACTTGAAATGCAAATATACCCTTTCCATTGCAAACATGTCGAGTGTTTACCATCTGGGGAAGAAATTCGCCTTTGGCTTTCAAAGGTTCAAGTCATCATTTAAATGTACTATAGGAATGATGCCTTTAAAATCTGCCTAACGAAAAGTAAAACAGCGTCTCCCAAGACCAAGGTTTTACAAACATTTTGCAGGGGGTCATTTTCTAGGAAAAAATACTTTTTTTTTTGAAACTGAGAAAATTTTTGAAACTGAGAAATCAGTAGGCCTGAATAACTTTTTTTCATCTAGGGCAATTGATCGTTTATGTGGCTTTCGGTAAGTTTCGTGAAGTATAACTGACAGACCGTTAAAAACTTGAAATTATGTTAAATAAAATTTGAAAACTTTAATAAAAATTATTTCAGAAAAACTAACAAAACTTAAGGAAAAACTAACAAATGTTTCAAAATACAATTTTTCATACTGCAAAATTGTTATTGTAGTGCTCATAAAATATGAAACTTTAATGAATGAATGAATGAATATAAGTGGAAATGTAATCAAGATCACGGAATTGTTCAAGAAGAAATTTTATACTTCCCACACATGGAATTATTAAAGTTATAATAAAAAAATAGTTTACCTAGATATAAGGGTGTAGATTTTGCAAAGAAAACAACAAAACAAGTTTATATTTGTGTGGTGGAGTTTGAAGGCAAAAAGTCTTACCTGCGCCGTCGTGTGTGGCAATTTCCCCCTCTTTTCGGCTGATCCTTCCCGCTTTCGGTTCCTCCGCTCCTCCCATTTCATCCGAGAGTTGAATGACTATGGGAACTATTTCATTCACAATCACTTCTTGTTTCCGTTTCTTCTTTTTCACCGATTTCTCAGTTATTCCACTCTCTGGTGGAGATTTTCTCCTTTTTTGTTCTTCTTGGAGCCTTAAGCCGTCATCAGCCGACTTTTTCGTCCGTTTCCGGTTCTTTTTCGCACTTTTGGCTGTGAAATCGTCGGATTCCTTACCTTTCCTTCTTCGTTTCTTCTGTGGTTTCTTCTCTGCTTTGGGCATGGAGCGGGGGAGTCGAAGGGGAAAGTGGGGACAGGCGCCTAGCAACTGGGAATGGCCACGCTAATGGGTTCCAGCCGAAATTCAACGGAACCACAAACAAAACAATTAAGGTGTGTGTACGTGAGTACATGTAGGAGTGTTGGTTCACAATTCTGCGAGCCGGCCCGGGATGACTTCAAATAAATTTCTGCCACGGCCCTTCTCGGCCCTTTTATCCGGACCACCCAGTCAAAATTGTCAAGCACGCGACCAGGGTTCGATCCCGACCAGTGCACTTTATTTTTTTCATTTAAAAACTGCTTAGATAGGTAGTAGAAATACTACAAGGTCTTTTGCTACGTTTAAAAAAAACTTATCTGCTCTGAAAAATCAATTTAAAATTTTTTACAAGTTTAGTAACCGGGCCACATCCATAAAAAGACGTTAACGTTGGCAAGTTTTTTAAACTTTATTTATAACACGATTTTTAATGGTTAGTTTAATTAAATCTGAGATAATATAAAACCGTTTCTAATTGGCTCAATTGACTATCATTTCTTGTGATTTAAGTATATTTATTCATTGTAAATATTCTGACCGCACATGTGTATCAAATGTCAAATGTATTATTAAAAATGATTATTTTTTTAATGTAAAGTGCAGTAATCAAAGTACAGTTTTTAAACAGTGGAATCATGTGGCAAAATTGCAAAATGTAAAGAAAGTAAAGTCATCACATTAAAAAAAGTTTTATTCAATTTGTGAAAAATACTTTTTAATAAAAACGAAATAGACCGAAAAAATTGGTGAATGTTATATCTTTGTCTTTTGTTTTGTAAAGTTGCTGATAAAATGATGAATATTATGAATGTTATACACAAAAACAATCAACTTGAAAAGAGAAAACGTGTTCTTGTGAGGCACTGTATTCAGATGAACGTCAAAGAGCCTAGCAACCGGGAAAGTGAGAAAAAGACTGGGAAAGTAAGAATTAGTCGTATTCATCAACTCAAAAGAATAACAAACACATCTTCAAATCAGCTCTAGGTTTCAGGATCTGTGGTGCTGTGTGAAGCCCATTTTCCTCTTTTGGATCGAAGTAAAAACACAAAAGTTTTATTTTTATAAAATACTTTTATTTCTAATTAATTCAGAAAGGGGGAAACAAAAACAACTTGATAACAAACAAAATAACTAACAAAATTTAATTATTTGACCTCCTAAAAAATTGATTTTCAAAAATTCACTGACTTGACTGTTTCAACAGTTTGCAAAATAAGAGATGTTTTAACCAAAGCCAGTATCTCTGAAATCGTCCAAAATAAAAATTCCAATAAATGCGTGAAGTTTGACGGATCATGCCGATGTTTCTGTTTGATAGGCGACTGACACCGCTGGCAGGTTGCCAAACAAATTGCGCCCGAGATAAGCCCCCGCCACGTAAGCGAACATTCAAATACCTCACTCTGGGAACGCCGATTCAACCAAGAACCACGAATTTCGAAGGAAACAGGATTTCATAAGTTCTCAATATTCAAATCCAAATTGGGCTGCAAGTGTTGGCTAAGTATTCTTAGAAACAAAGAAATTTCAGTTTGAAACCTTGGAATGACGTGGAAAAGCAATTAATGCGCAATAGACAAAAAACTACAAGTGAGAAAAGCTAAATTACAAGTGAGAAAAAGCTACTACAAAACTGTTGCAATTTCTCTGTTTATCACATTTATTGACTGATAAACAAAAAAAAGAAATTTTTTACATAGTTTCAAAGTAGCATTTTTGCTTGAAAAAGTTGTAAAGAACAAAACATAGGATGGACACTGAAATGCCGGCTTCCCAGTGCACATGGATTATTGATAAGATAAGGGCACAGCTGGATCGCACCATTTCAATATGGAATTTTGAAATGTGAAAATTAATATTTCTTCAAAATATTTTTCAATTCCAGTATATGAGTTTCACAATGCTTTTGCGTGCCTGCAGCCTCGGAAATCTAAAAAAACGTGTGCTTTTGCAACAACAAAAAACATCATTCCACTAGTTCTATTCGAAAATTTACCAAGTTTCAAATTTACCAAGTTTTAGCAAGTTTCGATAGTCAGCTAAATGTAAGATTTTCAAAACTCATGTTTTTTCCATTAAAAATTAATCTAAAAATATCAATCCCCAGAAATATCACATGTAACATGTATTTATCCCTTCCCCAGTGGTCTTTCCCCTCCGAGCCTGTGTCTCCAGAGTCCTTCTGCTGTTCCTCAAATATCCCGCGGGTGCCATGCCAACCTGAGGCAGTGTTTCAGCCCCTCCGGAGAGTGTTGTCAGCCGCCGCCATTTACGACATCGTATCGTAATAATTGCAAGCAGAGAGTGGCACAACAAGCCAAATACATGTGACTGCGGAAAAATGTTCTCGCCTCAGAACTACAAAGAATGAGGGTCATTTGGACGTTAGGGTTGGCTAGCTTCGAAATGTCAACGTTAAACTGTTGAAACATTGAGAACCTGTATTAAAACAGTGGAGTAGTCTGATCCATTCCCAAAGCGTCTGTTCTTTAAAACTAAACTACAAATACCAGATATTAAAGTGGTATAAAAATTTCAATTTAAAATTTTAACTTCAATTGAAACATTTTTGCAGAAATCAAAATAATAATTTTAATGGTTCAAGTGTTTCAAAGGCTGCCTCTTTTGTTATTGAGCCTTTGTGTCCACGTTTCTTCTATATTTTTAATGTTATTCGATAATTGAAATAAAAATATTTTCTATGATTTGAAATTCCAAAGTGATTGTCAATTCATCAGAATACAGGGAATCATTAGAATGGTTCAAATACGGTACCGTATCAGTAAATTTTATCAAAGTTTTAAAATTAATTGTCATTTGTCATTTTATCAAAACTTGTGTTTGTTTGCTTTATTGCTGAGAAAGATTTGTTTACCTGATTTAACAAAACTTTTACTTGGAATTTGAATGCGGCAACACTTAGAATCAGTGGAAGCAGTTATAACTAAAACCAAAAAAAACTAAATTTATTTTTAAATTTAAAAAAATTAAGTATTTAACTGATTTGTAGTTTTTAGAATCAGTGATCGTTTTGAGAAAGGTATTTTAGGAAATAGAATAAAATGTCGATTGAAAAAGGCCATTGTCAACATGGAAAATGGCGATGGAAACAATGAAAAGCCGACTCACCCATCGTTTGATCAGCAGCGACGGCTATTCAATAACATGGCGCACAATGCAGATATCTGAAACGAGGCTTTGTTGGGATAACAAAAAGAGGAGAGAGGGAAAAAGAGTGAGTGAGTGAGTGAGTGAGTGAGTGAGTGAGTGAGTGATCTATTTGGGAACTTCTAAATAAAAGTTCCCGAAAAAAAAAAACAGGAAAAGTATTTCTCGTTTGTGCGGGGCAGGTGAATACAGTGGCTATATTGTTGAAAACAAGCCAAGTGTGGGATTCAATTAGTCAGGTTGCGGAACTTTGATCTGGCTTATGGATGGATTACAATGGATATCAATTACTGGTCTAATCCGCTTTCTACCCTGTAATAGAACTTAAATCTAGAATATGAGTAACCCCATGTTTCATCTCAAAAGATGGAGATCAGTCACTAACGAGCAATGTTCTAAAGGTAGAAATGAGCCTTAGATCGCGGGATTGTGCCATTTGGCCACATCATTCTACTGTTTCAATACTAACAAATCAATAAAAAGAGGATATAAAGCACAGTTCTACATTTAAATCTACATTCCTGTTTTTAGTTCAAACCAATTACTTTCTAATCCAAATGTTTGAAATAGCGGAAAAATATCAAACATTATAATTTTTCAGTTGATTCTTGGACGTGATTTAACTAACTACCCTTGGCACACCGATCTTGTACGGGTGTGAAACGCGCGGCGCATTTAAACCCCAATATTTCTTGAATAATGTTCAGAGCTCTTTAGTATGAAATAAAGATTTTTTCAAGTTCATGACGGCCCCTTTAAGAATTCAGGTAAACTCTAAGAAAATTCTAGTGAATAGAAAATTTTCAGAAAATTGCCATGCCCTTCAGAATTTAATTATAAAGTAAAAACAGGCTGATTTGTGACCATTTCCCGGGAAAACGAATTGCGGTGTGTTTCGCAACGGCTGATTAAGAGGAAATGAGGTAATGCCCTGAAGGGAAAAGGACGAAGAAAGGGCGTTGGATCAGTCAAATGAAGGAGGATTGCCCTTTGCAGCCTCCAATTCAAATGTGCAAACCACGGGAAAGCAAGGAATCAACTTCATAATTACAAGGTAGGCGTAATCGAAAATGAGACATTTCGTATAGTAGAAAGTGTAGCAAATGAGTTTCCAGTTATAGTCATCGTCAAAGGAAATGAGTACACGTAGTTTTTATGCTAGTCTAAATTTCATATGGCTTAAATTGATTAAAAGAAATCGGCAACTTTAGAAGGTTTATAACTTGCATATAATGAATTTTATACAATTTAATTCAGTAGATTTTTTTAGCTAGATGACCCGCATTTTGTATCAATTTGAAGAAATAGCTTGAAAATTTTTACATTTTAAAAAATACTTTGCAACATTAAACCGTTTTTGCCACTTTTGAAGCATGAAACATCACTCCACTATTTCAATGCAAGTTATTGCGTGTTAAGCTTAAAAAATAATGTAAAGTTTCTGAAATTGCAGACATTTCAAAAGTTAAATGTAAACAAAGGTTGAAAAAAACATTAGTACTGTGTGCATTTATAACATTAGAAAAGCGACTTTTAAGATCACAAATAAAGAGGGGCTTGTTAAAAAACGGGAGTCTTCAAAAAATCTGAGCTTTTCGAAAAATTTTGGTAATCCATTTTTCAATTGATTTAGTTCAAAAGAATTTCATTTTTTTTTCAGTTTTTTATTAAAGTTTGTAGTTTGATTTTTTTCCAACAAAATAAGAGGCTGAAACGAAATATAGTTGTTGCCAATCCTAGTGTTCGGAAAAATTCTAAATTGTACCAAAATTATGATGTCGAAGTTAGAATTTCTAACTTCGACATCATAATTTTGGTACGAATTAGCATTTTTCCAAGAACTAGGTTTGGCGAGAGGTATAAATAATTTAAAAAATTTAATTTGCCAATTTGTTTGAAACATGGTTTTATGAGACTGTTTGCGAAGCCGTTTCGTTATTTTTTTTCTAAATTACCTTTTAAAATGTTCTATGTTTCATGAACTCTTTATAAATTTTGAATAAATTCACTATCGATTATTTTGGCAATAACCTTTCGAAATCAACACAAATAGAAAACCTTTTTTAAATATACTTTTAGAATTTTCAATATTTCACGATCTCCATAAAAACGTTAAATAATTTCACTATCTTTTAGTTCTCAAATCATCTTTTGTGCAAAGCCAAATAGAAAGAAAATAATTTCAAGGTAAAAGTTCCTTTTGTGTTCTCGTATGTGTAAGTTACAATTTTCAAATGAGGCATGTGAAAGGAGTTTGATCCGCTTTTCATTTTTCATAAAAACATTCTTACAGAATTTATTAAATTAAGGATTATATTTTTTAATCAAAATATTCAATATGCCATTTTATTTGAAAGAGTGGTTTTATGAGATTGTTTGTCAAAGCGATTGGTTCAATTTTTTTCTGAATTACCTTTTAAAACTTTCAATGATTCATGAACTCTTTAAAAAT
Source organism: Oscheius sp. G VE-2021 (assembly GCA_022343465.1). Classification (NCBI taxonomy): domain Eukaryota; kingdom Metazoa; phylum Nematoda; class Chromadorea; order Rhabditida; family Rhabditidae; genus Oscheius; species Oscheius sp. G VE-2021. The sequence continues at coordinate 5,424,002 of JAJQXH010000023.1, forward strand.
CATTCAAAAATTCACTATCAATACGTATATCACTTTTCGAATATCATCAAAATGAAAACGTGAAAAGTTAAATAATCGTCTGTTCTCGTTTCGGATGGAAAAGAAGCGCAGAGGCTAGTATAAAACGGAAAACAGGAGGATGAGGGGAGGGGCTTCAGAAGACTGAAGTGGGGTCTAACGAGGGGAAAAGTGAAATAATCAGTGCGGAAAATGCGTACATAATACGGCAAACTATGGGGAAAAGCGCCTGATCGATAGGCCCTTGTTACCACGTGAAACGCCGCCTTCCTCCGCCTGACGACGTAGTTTTCATTTATTATGTCATTTTGGATTGTCACTTGGGATTAGCCGTCTGGGAATTAAACTTTTGAAGATATTAATTTAAGCTAGTGTTTCAGATCCGTTTTGGAATTTGTTTGAATAAACCACAAATCTAAAATTTACGTTTGAGACGTATTTTTAGCCCAACGCGTGGTAATTGTTGGCTGCAACGAAAACAAATGTTTCAAACGAGAAATAATGAAATATAAGTGTTCATAAGAGAATGTTTCTAGAATGAGCGTTATCTAAAATATTTATTTAAAAACAATTGTAGCTTATTTTTATTTTATTTTCATCCAGTTATTTTCAAAAAGTTCTAAAAATTGTACTTCAGTTATTTTCTCACGATTCAAGGTTACATGAGAAAAATAGCAAAAATAATTTTTATATAAACTCTTTTTAGCTCTGAAACTTCAAAAGGGAAAGTAAAAAAAATTAAACTTAAAAAGGAAATGCACAAAGTAATTTTTATCTAAAACGATATCGTTTTTTTTCTTAACCAGTAATTGACAAATTGAGTTTTAGTTATTTTGTATCTATACAAGATGGCAAGGTGAAATAAATAACAAAAAAACATTATTATCAGCTCAAAAAGGAAGTTTTGTAAAGAATTTTAAAAAAAATTAACGTTTGCGCTCATTTTTTTAAAATTATATTGTTTTTCCGAAACTTAATAAATCAAACATTTTCAACAGGAGGATCTTGAAAATTGTTGGCTAAATCGTATAGTGTAGAATTGTCAAAATATAAAAATGCTTTGCTGAAACAATAACATTTCAATAATTATTTGCTAAAAATTAGCAGCTTATCCCTTGAATGCACGCCATAATTGAGCATTTCCAGACTAAAATGTTCTTCTCCGTCAGAAATTGAAGAACGTACAATTCCACTATAGCGGGAAAGCTTGGTGATTCGACGACGCAGACAAAACACCCGAAGAACGGAAAGAATAGTTTCACGGAGATTTTAGTTCTTACGGCGAGAAAAAGGAAGATAGATGAAGCAATTGGTGCTTGGAGAAGAATGGAGAAAAGAGGAAAGTTCATAAATACAAGTGCCCTTCAGGTGCAGTTAAGAGTAAAACAAATAGGCGGGTGATCAATAATACCCTCTTTATTCTGAATTAGCTTTGACATACCATTCTACTATTTCAGTGGCTGAGTAAGAATTGTGTGTGTGTGTGTGTGTGTGTGTGTGTGTGTGTGTGTGTGTGTGTGTTCCGTGCGCACATCATTCGTGAACAAACTACAGAAGCCAAAAACGTAGTGCCAAACAGTGTGGCCAAACTTGGCAATGCATAAAGGCAAACACTTCGGTTTTGAATTTCAGAACAGCGTTTTGGGAAGATAAACAGGAACTGGGAATGAGTGAAGTTCATAAAAAAAGATAGTGAACGATAGACTGTTGGAGCTTAATCGCCCGATGTGAAATTGGCAAATTGAGAAGTAAGTAGAAAGGTACAAGGAGAAATAAAACATCGTATGAATAAAAATAAGAAAACTAATGATGTTTGGGAAGTCAAAGCATGCGAATTCACACAGTGTCAGGCGGTAGGCGGAATGAAAGACAAACAGGGGAACTCTTGTGCCGCCGACACGGGAGATCAGCTGCCGAACCGCGCGGAGTACAAAGCATGCTCCCTGAACTACTGATTGAATTGACAGTAAGAAAATGAATCACAAACGGATTGTATTGGCAAACCTTTATTTTTCAAAAAAAACAGAGACAATGAAACATTTACATGAAGATGTTTTCTTTGGGAGAGTGAGCGAATGATAGCCATAAAAGCAAGTCGGGTTTCTCTTTCATCAGGTGAAATTTCGTTTCTTGCACCATAGAGAAACAGTAATGCTCTTTAAAAAAAGCATATTTCTAGTTGTCAGTGGAACTTTCATCTTTTTTTGTAAAGGGGTCTCAAAAATAGTAAAAAAAATATTAGGTTTTAATGAGGTACAATTTGAGTCCATTACCATATTTTGGTTTTCTAACAAACTTTAAAATCTTGTTGTAATGAGGATTACCCTAAATAGCATGGTATAATAGCTAAATTGCATAAATAGAGAACTTTTTTACTTACAAATAAAGGAAACTTTATTGAAGAAAGCACATTTTGAATGACGTGCGCACACAGCGTGATCATTAATGCATACATTTTTCCAATTTTCTTATGGCTGTGCTGAAACACTGGCGCTAATAAAAATGCAAGAATTCGCCAAAATTTAGATAATCGAAGTTTTCATTTTAATTATGAAAACAAGAAGTAAAGTAACATACTTTAATTACACTTTATGCTACAACTTTAATTTTGAAAAATTATAAAAATGTTCATCAACTAGTTTTAGCTAAAATATTTCCATGTACCAAGGTAAGTTTTTCGTATTTATTTTGGAAACTTACACAGCAGGTTTCCCAAACATAAGTAAAATAGAATATGTAAGTAAAATAAAATAGTAAAATAAATAATTTATTAACTTTAAATTTCAAAGTAACAAGACACTAAAGTTAGATCAAAGTTGCTTTTACTTTTCCAGACACCCCATCAATCTGCTTATTTTAGAAACATCGAATTTTGCCAATCAGTTGATTTTTAATGTAAACAATTTTTTGTTGCGGAAACAAAGACTTGACCTTAAAAAAGTGAAATGCCTATTATCAGAGATATTCTTGAATTTCGCAGAAGATTTCACAGTAAAGATGAATTAAACCGGTGCATGGCATGTTTCAGAAGACATGGTCTCCAGTCGATGGGTCTTACGTCTATACACGTATAGTGCAAACAGAATGAGACCGCCGGCGCTGACTCAGAAATGAACACCGTTGTTTGCGTTGCGCGGAAACTCCACCTTTAATAGAGACGATTACGGAGACAAATCGGACGATTCGCGGCCCCTTCGAGCAATTGGAGGGAAAAGAAGAGAATATAAAGCAGCACATACAAGTTTACGATCATTTAATGCTTCTAAAAAGTATATATTGTAAAAGTTTATTGTCTGCGTCGCGACCACCCCTTGCCGCGGCCGCCAATCTCGTACGGGTGTGAAACCGCCGCGCTACCATGTCAGACAACCAGAGTTTTCTGCGTCTTTTCAAGCGAAAACATTGAAAATTCGAACGTGACAAACAAAAAGTCGATAAGCCGATGGATTGGACGAACACATGAACACCGTGCATGTAGTTCGTTAAAATGCCGGTTATCCACAGGTGTCTGTCGCCTGGAAAAGCCAAAAGCCAAAAAATGGCATTTCATATGCAGATTTCTCCAAAATGGCGCATTTAAACTCTAAAATATTTCTATGAACTGTTGCATATTTCCTTGAACACCTTTTCAAGCTCTTTAATTTGAGATAAAGTCAAAAAGGTCCCTTACGGTCCCTTTAAACAATCCAAATGCATTACATTCAACAGTTGAAATCAGCGATAACTGAGAAGACATTAAATTGGCAGAGGTTTCAATTTATTCAAACGCCAAAGCGACATAAACGGGAAATGACAATACTTATCCACCGAAAACTGCAGGAAAAGGAATGAGGAATACCGGAAGTCTAAGAAGAAAGGAGCTGTGAAATGGTTTGAGCAAATATCCGGAATCGATTGTGGGTGGAAGTCGACCGGCGGTACGGAACCCTTCCCCTTTGCTGTTTGTCCAGACTGGTCCCGCGTGAACTGCCGACCGCACTTTCTGAGAACGGCATGTTTGTGGGAAACACAAAGACACAAATCCCACATTTTGCAAGGAACTCTGGACAATGGCACTTGGGGTGTGATTCAGCGAAAAGAAACAGGTAAAACATTGGAACACAGATCATAGAAGGTAGATGGAGAGGAACAGTTGGTATGGAAGGTAACAGGGAAAACGGGGGAGCATAATCCCATCATTCAGTCTATGTTTTGGATATATTTGTAGTGTGTATTAAAACTTTTACATCCGTTTTGGATAGATGTAAAATGTAAACTTTTTAAACTATTATTGCCAAATTGTTTTGTTGAACAAAATGACAACAATACTTTTAAGACGTCGTCTCTCTAAAACTCGAGCGGGACTTGGAGAAAAAGTCATGGCGTTCAAATTGGCTGAAAGTTGGCATGGGAGCTTTCAATAACCTGAGTATAAACACCGTATCCATAACCATCTACCGTAATCCAGGTCGGAAAAATGATCTAGAGTTATTACAGTAGGTGGGATTGGGACACATGAGACACGGTATTTGGGACCAACTCGGTGCAAATCTAAAAGTAAGATTTTTTTTAGAATCCTGATCGCCTACAAACAATGTAATTGTAATGTTTAATAACACAGCTTTGATTTCCTACCTCAGAAAAAGTTGCTATTTTTCAGAGATCCGATAAAATGCTTTTCACACTTTTACATGCTCTTATCGACGGAGGAATGTTTTTGTGATCATCGATTTTTTTCATTGCGCGTCGAAAAAAAAACTTGTTTTAACAAAAACCTTAAAAGGTTTTATTCGGCGCTCAATTTAATGAAAATACTGAATTAGACATATTCCTCCGCTGATAACATCGACACGTTAAAAAAGCAAAAAACCATTTTTTTGGGTCTCAGTAGGTCACAAGAAGCTCCCACAGAAATTTTCAGCCACTTTTTATGTTACGACTTTTCCCTTAAGTCATTTAAGCTTGCCGCTCAAGTTTTACAGATACTTACTTAAAATCTTTTTTTCAAATTGTTATATGGAACTATTTAACAATAACTCTTTTAAACCTATTTTGTAAAATTGTTTTGTAAAATTATTTGACATTTGACAACAATGTTTTTAAACTGCATATTTTTCCAAAATTGTTTTTTGAAAATATTTAACAAAAACTGTGTTAAACCCTTTTTATCAGATTGTTTTATGAACAGTTTGTTTTTCTTAGGATTAATGTATAGGCCATAGTTTTCGAATGACCTATACATATTAGCCAACATGCCCCTTTGTTTACAAGTAAAGCCTGAACCAAAACAGCTGGTTTATTTATTCTTTCCCTAGTACAGTCATCCATTTTAGTGTTTGTCTTTTAGGGCAGCCATTCATTCCTATTGGTATTTATAGCCGTCGCCCCATTAAGCGTTCAATTTTATTTTCAAATTTGTCCTTTCCCTCTAAATCTTCATTTCCATTGTCATTTTGCAGATGATTCTAACCACAATACTTCTGTTATCCTTACTAATCTTCCCTGCTTCTGTGATTGGGCATGGAGTCAAAGCCAGAATAAACCAACATGGCATCGACTATTTGACAAATTACGCCAAAGAATTGGTTTGTTGGAGAAAATGTTTGTAAAAATGTTTTCCCAATTAGTTGGATAAAGAAATCAGAGGAATACCAATTCCTGAATACCTGATTGAGACTGACTACGGATTCAAAGTGGAGATCAAGAATGCAAAACTTGAGGACTTCAGTTTGCCAAAGTTGGTCTTCGTGGCGTTTGACATCTAGTTGGGGTTTAGGCTTCAGCCTCTTCTGCAAGAAGGAGGAATGGTGTTGACTTCGAGTGGGGGATTTGTAAAAGGGTCTCTTCGCTACTGCTGGAAAAAGAAAATATGGATAGTTGAAGTAAGGAAGAATCACGAGAGAGAAAGAGAGAGAGAGAGACGTGTGTGTGTGTGTGTGTGTTTCAAGCCTTTATTTCCGAGTTCCAAATGTGACAACGTGCTAATCGACGTGAGTGACATCAAACTTCAAATGAAGTTGCAATGGAGGCCGAATTCCCCAATCCCTGCGATAGATGCGACTTCTTGCAACGTAAACATTGAAAATTACAGGTGCTTCTTCGAATTCGTCCTGAAAATAAACTTTCCAGCATAACCGGTAATTTATTCACCGAATTGTTGAACGGAATTCTGGTGGATTTTGCTAAACGATCAGTTGAAAAAGAGGTCAGAAACGAGTTTCCTTAAAATTTAGTTCATTTTCAGATCTGTCCTTTGTTGCTCAAGCTAATTGAAGTCGACGTCAATCCGAAACTCGCTAATCTTCCTTTGATTTTCGAATTTGGAGGAAGGAAAAATTTTGACCTCGAATTTTTCAACATAGTTTCTTTTGTGGGAAAGTGAGTTGATGTCGAAGATGTAAAGTATATTGGATCAGTTATTTTATGGAGGTCTCTTCCGATGCTTCTATCAACTATCTGGCTCAGAAGTGCCAGGTTACGAATGCAAAGGAGTTTGATGGTAAGGGGTCAAAGGTATTGTCTATTCGCTCTTTTTCAGCTGGAATGGCGGATAAAATGACCACCGGATGGGCCTCAGCGCCCCTTTTCAACTGCATGTTCGAGGCTTTGCATGCAAAGGATCAGCTGAAATACACAATCAATAAAACTACCCCATTTGCTTCACAATACCTGTGGACCACGTAGGTTTAGAGATTTTGGAGAAATGGGGACACTTTCAGATGCAAAAATTCAGGCCAGGAACTGCCTGACTGTATTGGACAGGTCTTTCCACAACTGGATTGGGACTACAAAGATAGACAGGTGGAACTTAATATGTTTAGTGCAGCTGCACCGAAAATCAGAGTGGACACAAGAGGGGTTGTGTGAGTATCTCTCTTTCTCTCTCTCTCTCTTTTCATTTTTCCTTCTCTTTTTATATATCCCATGTAGTATCGAAGGCCAACTACACCTCAATCTCTCCATCGACGGAAGCCCAGAAACCTTGGCCCAATTTCGTAAGTCAACCCCTTCTACTTTTAATCCCCTTCCAGTAATCAACACAACTCTGGTCATAGTCCCCAATTACCAAGGAAACCTCCTATTTGCCACCGTTGTTGCAGAAAACATCTCCATCGGTTTGATTCCCAATTCATCAAAGATAGGAGAAGGCGACAAATCGTTAGTTTCCATTCTCTTTTTAAAAAAACTTCGAAGGTTCAGAGCAATGGAACTGGCGAGTAGACCTCTGAAAATCGCAGCTGTTAAAATTGTGCAGCCTTATTTGGACGATATGGGAAAAGTTCAGCCTATTTTGGGACACAAAATTGATGGTAACTTAAAAAGGGGAAGAAAAAGCTGAAATGCACATAATTGTAGATACCTCCGTCATCACTGCCGTGGATGGTTATCTTCGATTGGACATCAATTTAGCAAAAGCATAATTGCATTATTAATTTTTATGCACCTTCTTGAATAAAAACTGTTCAATTACGATTTTTAAACTGTAGGAATGGTGTTATCGCAGAAACAAGGGAATGAACCATCAATACGTAAGCAAAACAGCACTCAGTCATCGACAAATGTTTATTTGTTTTTTATGATTCAGCCGGTTGGTAATTATCCAGAAGGCTGGGAACCCAAAAACGAGGGTGTTACAGAAGAGTCAAGAAAATAGGTTTATCGACTTTTTAATAGTAACTGTCGAATTTTCAATGTTCCCGCCTGAAAAGACGCAGAAAACTCTGGTTGTCTGGCATGGTAGCGCCGCGAGTGTCACACCCGTACGCAGTAGCCACGGCAGCACACAGTAAAGAATATCATTTTTTTAAAAACAAATAAAAGCACCCAATGATCAGTACGAGGTCACTCCTGGAACGTCCCTAGCGGTTACTTTAACCAAAACAAGCGATTCTTCACCTCCGAATGCATCAGATGGCAGATGTCATGAGAATTCATAGGTATTTTTCGCTTTAACATAACCGTTAGCTTCCCTCTACGTAGCGTCGCAACTCACGTCCCTAAAGCTTCTCTCATTTCCTGCCTACCTTCCCCTTCCGCTGGTTGCTGTTCTCAAATGGTACTTTAACAGACACTTTCTTACTTATTTTTCTGGATCTAGAGCGCCCCACCCAACGATCAATACGAGGTTGCTCCTGGAAACGGCACCCAGGGAACGGAAAACAAGGAGCCTTCTTCCAAGGTTGATTGAAGTATATTCAAAGTGAAAACATGTTTCCAGAAGTCCAATGGGGCCACCAAATCGGCATATAAGGAATACGAGAATCTGTCGGTGCTCGTACGGAAGAAGTCGATCTACACCCCGGCTCAGGACCAAAACGCGGCCCCTGCGGGTGGAGAACAGCCTTCTCAGGCTAGGCGTCAGGCCTCGGCCTACAGGCCGGTCAGAGAGGTTGTTGAGCCGAGATCTGGAAGTCAGAAGTCGAAGGCAGCTGCTCCGGCTGCTCCCCGTTCTTCCAGGAACAGAAGCATCAGGTTAGATAAGCGAGAAAGAGATAGAGAGAGAGAGAGAGAGAGAAACAGAGAGAAACAGAGAGTCAGTTTCACGTAAAATTTGCATATTACGCCTTAGGCGTAAAGTGGCATTCATTACTCCTCCTAAACCCTCATTTCCAGCCGTCCGCCTTCTCAGCCGGCTGTCTCCAGGAGCATGGTGCTACCACCCAATTGATCTTTCCTTACCTCTTCATTTGAGACTGATCCCAAGTCGACTCAAACTGCCAAGCCCATTGAGAACCAATACCAGTCTATGGGGAGGTCTGGCTACGTCCCTGGCGTCACCGATCAGAGGCCCCCTCTTCCGGTATTTCCCTTTTCACTTATGAGGAAAATAACCCTTTCAGAAGCCAAACGGTACCGGCAACTCCATGTACTCGGTAGGGTGATTGAGAAGCCAGAAGAATCCTGTTTCAGCCAAATCAGAACTACGTCCCTCCTTCTGCCATGAGGACCACTCCTGCGGGTGGCAACTACGCTGCTTCGAACCCTGCTGGAGGAGCGAGGTCAAACTACACTGGAGCTCCTACGGGCCAGACCTCCGTCTACACGGGTGGTCCCGGAAATGCCGCTCGGCCTCCCACCGGCGGCCAGCAGTCGTCTGTCTACACGGGTGGTCCCTCTCCCAATGGCGCCGCGCCTCGTCCCGCTACTGGTGCGACGTCCGTCAACTACCCCTACAACCCTGGAAACGCCCGTGGACCTGGAACCCCTTCTCCGGGAGCCTACCCTACCCTGTCGCAGAGTGCCGCCGCTGGAGGAGGAGGAGGTCCCCAGCAGACTGGAGGAGGACAGGCTTCGCAGGCTTATCCCACTCTGGGGCAGCAGCCCTCTGCAGGTGAGAGATTAGAGAAATAGTGAAAGAGAGAAAGAGAGAGGGGAGGAAAAGAAAACACTTAAACGTTTAGGTACCACTTGTGCCCCGTCGGTGTCTGCTTACCCCACTTTGGCTCAGAGCGCTGCGGCCGCCCAGGGAAATGGAGGTATGTCTGTCTCGTGTCTCTTTCTCTGTCTCTCAACTTTCACATTTCAGCCCCTACTTCCAACGCCGGCGGCCCTGGTCCTGGAACGGCTCCTCCGATGGGTGGTCAACAGATGGGTGGTCAACAGATGGGTGGTCCTCCGATGGGTGGTCCTCCGATGGGTGGTCCCCCGATGGGTGGTCCCCCCATGATGCCGCCGATGGGTGGTCCCATGCCGATGGCTGCCCCTATGGGTGGTCACATGCCCATGTCCGCCCCCATGCCTCAGCCCATGTCGGCCCCTATGCCTTCCATGTACCCGATGGCTTCTCCGATGATGGTCGCACCTATGATGGTGCAGCCCTGTGGAGGCCTCTTCTGTGTGAATCCTATGGTAAGCCCAAAAATCATCTGACTAATGCATCCGTTTAGTGCATGAATCACACGTTCTGAGATGGCTGAAGGCACGACAAAGCACATTCGCTCAACAGACTACCTTGAGATGGCCAAATGAAGCTTTTAAGCTGTGATCTTTTACTATTTTCTATTCTCCTTTATTTAAAACAGTTTAAAATCAGTTTATTTGTTGTTTTACAAACAGTATGTCGTTTCTCCCTTTGTAATCACTTCCATGTTGAGACTTCCGAATTCGAACCACTTTTGTATCTGAAATGTGCTTTTTTTTATATTGAACTGGGAGGTCTGTTACCCTTTCTCCCTTTGAGATGTACTTCTCAGGAATAGTGAAAGTAACTTTTCTTTTACAACTCTAAATTTCGTTTTTAAACAGTTTTTGTAATTACAGTACCCCTTTCTTGTTGCATTTATGGTAGATATTGAAGCGAGGATCGATGTTCATGATTTCAGTCTGACTTCCAAAGACCTGAAAAAGTTTCTCTCTCTGTCTCTTCTCTCTCTCTCTCTCTCTCTCACACACACACACACACACACACACACACACACACACACACTTTTTAGTTTCCTCCCACCTCAAAATGTCCCGATGAGTTTGTCAAAGCCTCTCCCAGAAGATCATCAGGATCGATTCATAAAATCAGTATTTTATTGTCCTTTTGTCCAACGTAAAAACTACCGTAATCCTCATCCCACAGCTTGACTTTCGTATTGGTCAATGGCATGGTTCCACACAGCAGTTGGCCCCTGATTCCCACAGATTGACGACTCCCGACCTTTAAGAATCGATTGATCATCTCAAAAGTTATTAATCTTACATAGCTGACCACCGACTGAGGGAGGGATTCTCCTCCGAAAGAAGAGGAGACACAGAAGAGAAGAAGGAGAAGTTGGGGCAGCATTTGGGATGAAAGTCGCCTGACTGCTGGCTCATTTCCCTCCTTTTGACGAATGGCAACTCTTTCCGGTCCCCAGGGGCTTAAAGGACGAATTTGATGGGTAAACAAAGGAAATCATTTGTCAAAGAGAGACAATGCTATTTTAGTTGAAGTGAGTTGTTGTGAAACAGAAGATCACGCGGTCAAGGGGACTCAAAAACGGTTCTCCGCTTTAAGACAATGAGGCTTTTAAATTAGAACGCGTTATAATTTTAATTTAAAAGGCACTGGATTCTTCTTCCAGAAAATAACTTACTATTTATTCTATTAACTAACTATTTATTTATTATTTTAACCAAAAAAACGACAAAAAATTTGGAACGCTTCACGAATTTGCGTGTCATCCTTGCGCAGGGGCCATGCTAATCTTCTCTGTATTGTTCCAATTTTAGTATATGTCCATTGGTATGAACGAAGACTGGCGGTTGGGCGCCGCTTATACAACCCCTAGCCGTGGCGGCGCCGATTGTTTACGGGTGCGAGATTAGTCGGAGGAATTCGCTTGTCCGCTGTTTACACAGGGGTTTGCGTCGCATTGCAGGCTTTGCCAAAACCATGCGGCAAATTGCTTTATTTTTTAATTAATTTTTAAAATTAAAATAAGGCTTTATTTAATGATTCTACTTCAATAAAGGAAAATTTTGAAACATTTCATCAATTTTCTACAGAAAAATGAAAAAATAATCCAGTTTACAATTTGGAAGGCCATGAACCAACAGTATTGAAATCTTTTTTCTATTGGCTCTCTTATTTTTTTTTAAATATTATTTTAGTTTATTCTTTTAATTTTCAGTGGGAAATGAGCCGGTATCGCGAGGGAAGTTCGAGCGACGACGAGAGGGGCCGGCCACGGAGCCGCCAGACCTCCTCTGAAGGCCTTTCCTCCTTCTACAGGTTGGCTTTAACTTTTTTTCCATTATTCTATATTTCTGATTATCTATTTTATTCAATAATTCCCTAGAAATATCTAATATCCGTGGGCTTGTCAGAAATAGTCGATTTTTGTACCAGCCGGCTGTCTTGAAGTTTTCTGTGCGATTTAAGCGGTGTTGGGTTCAGACTAGTTGTAAATTAAGAGTTACATTGAATAATACAATAATATTGATTTTAATTTTATTAAATTAATAAATTATCATTCAGGGAGCGCTTTGGAAGTCATTCCCCAGAAGAGTACATGAATCTGCGCATCTCCGGCTTCGACGATAAATTGGAGAGGGACGAGATTAAGGACATTTTGAGCGGAGAATTCAAGCACTTCAGGCCATTCGAGGTAGGCTTTTCCTTCTTTTTATCCTCCTGTTGAGCCCCTTTTATGTTATGCTATAAAAAACCAGTTCATTTCAGATAAAAGTGGTCCGAAACCCGGGCGACGATGAGCGTCTGGCCTACGTAAACTTTGAGAAACGAGATTGTGCCCGTAAAGTCAGGTGATTTTTCTATGTTTATTTATTTATTCTGCAATTTTCAGGAGTTCCCTAATGGATAGACTGCGGAGAGTGCTAGGAAAAAGGGTACTTTGCGATCCGGCTGGAATTCTGAGGGACCAGGAGGGAAAATATATACCGGATCGATTCAATAGAGCACTGCAGGTGAGAAATAGGCATGCTAAATTCCAATCCAACCCTTATTTTCCAGGGAGTAGAACGCGACAAGGACCGAAAACGCTCCCCTGACCGCCGCGGCGGCCGTCCAAAGGAGCCCTCCACTTGGCGTCTGAAGGAAAATGAATCCGACGCCACCCGGACCCTCTTCGTCGGAAATATGCCCGCAGATATCAGAGAAGCCGAAATACGCCGGGTTTGTTTTCCCGATTCTCAGGTTTCAACCCACAATTCTCAGATCTTCGAGAAATACGGGAAAATCGAGGACATTGACATCAAAACGCCGGCCAACACGGACGCCGCCTACGCCTTTGTCATGTTCCAGGTGATTTTGACTCTTTTCTAGTCTAATTTTCCCAATTTAGACGTTGGAACAGGCGATGGATGCGAAGATTGCCGTTCACGACAGGTCGATACGGCCAGGGACGACGAGGTGCAAGATTGGATACGGGAAGAGCCAGGTAAGGGACTTAAATCAGTGGTGGAGACTACCGTAATCTCTTGAAAGTTACAGTAATCTTACTGTAAACATGGCTGGCCTTGGGCAAATGTAAATGTTCAAGTAAATCCTCATTTCCAGGTCTCCCGTCGTCTGTGGGTGGGAGGTCTCGGCCACTGGACCACCCCCGACATGCTGGCGAAGGAATTCGACCGCTACGGTCTAATCGAGAAGTTGGAGTACGAGTCCTCCGACGAATTCGCCTACATCCGCTTCGCCGACATCAACGCCGCCCAGGACGCCTGTCGCGGAATGAAGAATTTCCCCCTCGGAGGGAAGGACCGCTGCATTATGGTCGACTATGCTAAGTACGTCTACTTTCATTTAAAACACTTTTGAACCCATTTGGGTCCTACCATGAAAAACATCATTTTCAGGGACGACAGTCGCGGTGGGGACTCCTCCAGCCTGTTGGTTAATCGTAAACGACGGGCATCTAAGTCCCCTCCCGGTGGTCCCCGGACACCTCCTGGATCACCCAAACCACTGGTTAAAACAATGGATCAACTGGATGATGACTACACGGCCACGTGGCAGGGACAGGTACTTTTTTCTTGATTTTTTAAAACTAAAAATCATATGTTCCTTCTACAATTCGTATTTTAGGTGGTTTTGAAGAAGAACGAGTACCATTTGAGGATGTACCGAGTGGGCGGGGCGGAGAAGCTGCTTCAGAAGATGCTCAGGGATGAGGACGGAAACGCCGTGAAATTACACGTCACTCAGAGGTACGGTGGTTTTTGGCAGATCACTCTTTTGTTTTGTAGATTAGCCCTGGCCAACCAGGACGTGCTGTTGGATCGCCTTCTGTCGACATCTTCTAAGCAAATAGCCCTGATGGTCGGAGTGGGGAAACAGGTGGAGGAGCTCAGGCCACTCATTCGATATCTCTGCGAAAAATCGGCTGCAGGTTTGTTTTTTGAAAAGAAAAAAAGCTGATTTATAACTTTTCCCATCGAATATACGTGCACGTAGTTTACGCGTACGTCCAATCCATCGATGTATCGACTTTTTGGTCGTCATTTTCAAAAGTTCAATGTTTCCGCCTGAAAAGACGCAGAAAACTCTGGTTGTCTGACATTGTAGCGCCACGAGTTTCACACCCGTACGAGATCGGCGGCCGTAGCAAGGGTACTCCCGCAGCATACAGTAATGGATAAAGTAGGCAAAAACAAGTCGAAAAGAGGTCCCTGACTTCCTTTAGCATATGTCACTCATATCCATAAATCCGTTTGTTTTCAGGCGTGGTGACTCTCTCGGACGGCATTCTGTACCTATTCCCCCACTCGGACATGGGCTCTAAGCTGCTCTCTCGATTCGCGCCCTCTATTCGCCTATTCTCCGACGGCTGTCCCTTCCTCCTCGCCGTTTTGAGCCAGAAACCCCCGTCGGAGCACTCCTCTCCCCACCACTAGATCCTCATCTACTGTATTCTCTCAATTACTCACTCTACCATCCTACCTATACTACAGTAATCCATTTCTACCGTATTCTCGTGATCTCTGGCCGATCACCTACCGTATTCCGCAGCATTTGTCAGATATTCCCCTCTCGAGCCCTACTAGCTCTTTTCCTTGTTTTATTTCCTTTTGTTTCAGCCAATTTTGCCGACGAGGGTACTGTATTTCTAGACCTTTAATATTTTCCTACCTTTAAGATCTGCTGTATTATGCTAAGCTTGTGTATGTAGAAATAATGAATCTACCTGTTATTCGCTGTATTCAAACGTGTTGTGGAGTACAATTCGCTGTTTATTCACCACTATCGCTCTTTATTCCTCTTTTTTCCTCTCTTTTAGTATTTTTAAATGTATTTCTTACGTTTTCACGGGCCGGCCCAGTCTAAGAAGCCCCGCGTAAGGGGCGTGGCCTAATTGGAATGAAGGCGTGTGGAGGGCCGGCCCGTGACCACGTGTTCCTCAGTTTCTCACTTGGCATGTTCGATTTCTGGGAGAATTCAGAGCTTCAGGTGATGCCGTTGCCCTGTTCCACAGAGGACTGCCAGGCCAATGCCACCATCAAACGGGCCAAGGACGGATCGGCCGTCTGTGGGCCCTGCTTCACTCGTCGATTTGAGGAGGTCAGGGAAATTGAAAAAAACAGCATTCAAAATAAAGTAGTTACAAACGAGGCTGGCTCCGGACATACCAGGGCACGCTTTTTGGCAACCAAAGGCCGCTTCGCATGGCCTTGCTTCTTTGGGGCTGGACTCTCCGTGAGGCCTTTGCTACGTACAAATAGATGTCCACCGTCCCGGTCCGCAAAAATCCGTGGCTCTTGGGTTGTACCAGTCAAACAGCGAAGGTTCGGCACCGCCTCAAGTAGTTTTTACAAGTGTTCATGAAGAAAACTAAACAGTTTGCCCCTGGCGGAATCGAACTCTCGATGTTTGCCTGGTAATCGGGCCTGCGCGGTTGCTGAGAATCTTCTGCCCTGGTTTCGATGGTGTAATATCTATTCACAAAGATGCTTTTGCAGGTCGACTCGATTTTTCCATACAACCCAAAATGACCTCAAACATACCTTCAAGTCTTCATTTGATCTATGGGTCAAAACTTTTCGATTCTGTTGTTTTCCTCTTAAAATAGGGATTAATTACTGTTTTACTACATTTTAAATTGGCTATTAATGTTATTTTTTATATTTAGGATGTCCACAACACGATCGTCTCTACCTCGCTGTTCCGTCGCGGAGAGCGCGTGGCCATCGGAGCCTCTGGCGGAAAGGACTCTACCGTACTCGCCTACGTCATGAAGGTCATCTCTCTCTCTCCCTCTCTAATTCCCTCCTTTTCAGACCCTCAACGAGAGACACGACTACGGCCTCGACCTGATCCTGCTCTCAATCGACGAAGGAATCAAGGGCTACCGTGACGATTCCCTGAAGGCGGTGGAGAGGAACCGCGTGGAGTACCAGTTGCCTCTGATGATCCTCAGCTACAAAGAGCTCTACGGATGGACGATGGACGACATTGTGGCCAAGATTGGCAAGAAGAACAATTGCACGTTTTGTGGAGTCTTCCGGAGACAGGCACTCGATAGGTGGGTCATTTGAATATGAGGTCAAGAAAAGGGATTTCAGAGGGGCTTACAAGATTGGAGCGAAGAAACTGGTCACGGGACACAATGCGGACGACATGGCGGAGACGGTGCTCATGAATGTACTCAGGGGAGACATTGCGAGGCTGGAGAGGTAAGAGAGAGAGAGAGAGACAGAGAGGAAGAGAGAGAGGGAGGGAGGGAGAGAGAGGGAGGGAGAGAGAGAGATAAACCTCCTCTTTCAGATGCACCCACATCTGCACAGGAGAAGAGTCCAGTCTCCCCCGTGCCAAACCCCTAAAAGTAAGTTGGAAAACGATTGATCCTACAGTCACTACCGTAACCTGCGCTTGTTATACTCATTAGAATACATGAGTCCTGAGTCCCAAGTGCAATTACAGTAACCCTGTTGCCAATATTTATCGATTGATTACTGTTATCAGTGATTCTTCGTCGTGTCCTTCTCTCCTTGGCCAATCCTCCCTTCCAGTACTGTTTCGAGAAGGACATCGTGATGTACGCGAGGGTGAACAAACTGGACTACTTCTACACCGAGTGCATCTACGCTCCGAATGCCTACCGAGGCTACTCGAGGACCTTCGTCAAGAATCTGGAGAGACTGCGACCGAAGGCCATCCTGGACCTCATCAAGTCAGGAGAGTCGATTTCCATCAAGAAGGAGGTCGCAATGCCCCCGCTTTCCAACTGCGAAAAGTGAGATTTCAGTGGATTTTAGGGGCATTCTACCATAATTTCTACTCGAATAAACGGCATTTTCCAGGTGCGGCTACATTTCGAGTCAGAAGAAGTGCAAGGCCTGTCTTCTGTTGGAAGGACTCAACACAGGCAATGTAGACATTGGAGTTAAGAAGGTGAGGGAGTGTGAACGCGTGTGAGAGTGAACACGTGAAAACGTGTAATTGAATTAAAATCCTATTTCCAGAAGTCAGCTGCACGTCCAAAAGTGAACGGAGAGGAGAAGAAGGGTGGCTGTGGCTCCAACGGCGGCTGTGGCTGTGCGACCACCGAAAAAGTGATAGATTTCTGATTGTTTTGTTATTTTGTTTTGGTTCTTACGGGTTATCCTGTTTGTTAGAATGAATTTTGTTACCCCGGGTGTTTTTGGAGGAGAAAGGACGCGGTTGCATCCACCGGAAGGAACTCTACTGGATTTACATGGCTTACACTGTATTAGTTTTTTGAAGTGCACAGATTTAATAAAGATATTGTGGTTGTAAAAATATTTGTTAAATTGAGATTCTATGTGGGTTTTTAAATAGCCAAGATTGTTTTATAAATGTAGTTCATTGTACGGATTTTTAAATTTGTAAACTAAAAAAAACAATGACAGTAAAGAATTTAGTCAAATTTACGCAGTGAAAACTAAAAATTTCGAAAAAAATTTCTGGATTTTTTCGAATGTTGAGGCAGCTAGCTGGCTGAAAACCCGCTCCCGTGTTTTTTATGCAATTCAGTGTAATTGTAATATTTTTTATTAATTGTGTCATTACAATTGTAAATATAACGCTTTTTGTTCAAAACATTAAATTAAGGAGATTTCGAACCAGAAGATTGTACTCTTAAAATTAGTTGAATTATTCATAAATTCTTAAATTCTTTCTAACTATGTATATTTTAACTATTTATTTAATATTTACCTTCAAATTTAGAAACTTTTCGCTGAAATTGTTTGTTGAAACCGTCAATGTGGAAATATACTGTTTATCAATTTTTACCCCTCAGAAATCCATAACATGGATTGTTCGGCCATAAACAAAAGGCATAGTGTAAACAGAGTGCGGGCGAGTTGTTCCTCTTTCTGGTTGCTCTCTGCCCATTGCGATCAGCCCATTCCTTGCTGCACTCTTATCAATCTGTCGAAATTCCAGTTGGATGATTTCTGAGGATGGACTACGCGTATCGAGTGGTCCGCAGTGTTAAAACCCTCTACAACGCCATCAATCCCGCCATTCTATCAGGTTTCTCCATTTTATTACTATTTAAATGGGTTTTTTTGCAAATTAAAATTAAATTCATTTGTTCAGGCGCCATCGATGTGATCGTCGTGGAGCAGCCAGATGGCGAATTTTCCTCCACTCCTTTCCATGTTCGCTTCGGAAAGTATGATGTCTTCAGTCACAGCGATAAAGTAAGCTTTTACTTTTAATTGTTTTTCTTTTCTAAGTTTGTATTGATTTAATAATGGGAAAAATATATATTTAGTATGTGGATATGACGATCAACGGCCAGGAGATCGACGTGAAGATGAAGCTGGGCGACAGCGGCGTCGCCTATTTCGTGGAGGAATGCGAGAATGAGGGAATTCCGAAGCACATGATCACTTCTCCCATTCCAGAGGCTGTCGGATTCCACCCTCTCCCCGACACTCACGAGGTTTTTTTCCTTGATTCTTCGATTAATCGTTGATTTATCCAGGTTTTGACCGAAAGTGCCAAGAAATTGGAAGAGAACGTGAAGAATGGCTCCTCCGTGTCTGAGGAGAAATCCACTGAGAAGACGGCGAATCCGACCGAGGAGTATGTTGTTTCCCCTATTTGTGATTGATTCAATTTGGATTTTAACACGTTTTATTAAATTACTTTAGACAGTCGTTGTCGGAAGTGCAGCGCCGGCAGAATTGTCCCTTCTCGATGTCCGTCTTCAGCAATCGAAGGAACCGTTCGCTTCCGGATCTCAGGGCCCTCGAGAGCCACGACAACGGCCTCTACGACGATTTCCCCAAGGCCACCAGGGATGACACACCCGTTTCCAGGCCCAGGTAGGAGTTTGGGGTGCCACCCGGCTGTCAGTAAACATAAATGTATGCCGTAATGCATGCCAGCCGTGTGTCAGTAAGTCGTCATGACGTCTTTCTGAGTGGTAGAGTGATTTCTGGAAACCGGGTGTCAATAAAGACCAAGATGGCGCCATTTTGACAGTAAATCGCGCCAGACGGTTGTCAATAGCTGTGATACCATTTTAGTTACCATACTTCAGACAATTTCTTTGAGAAATACGGCAATTTCGTACTAATTTCCCAAATTTCAGGACTTCTCGTCGCCCATTGCGCCAAGTCAAGTCGCAGGCCTTTGGCAAGGGAGTTTCCAGTGACGATCTTCTGAAGAAGCTGAAGGCGAGGAAGGAGAGCGCCGCGAGGAGGAAAAGGAACGCTCGAACCGCTCCTCTGATGATCAAAACGGAGGTTTCCCCCCTAAAAGTTGTGTTTCCATTGATTTCTTCAGGAAAGTGACAGTGAGCTGTCGGAAGTGTCGCCTTCTCCCTCGCCCTGCCCTCTGGACTCTCGCAATGATTCCACCGCAGACGGGGCTCTCTCGGATTCTGAAGTCGATCGCCACAGGAATACC
Source organism: Oscheius sp. G VE-2021 (assembly GCA_022343465.1). Lineage (NCBI taxonomy): Eukaryota > Metazoa > Nematoda > Chromadorea > Rhabditida > Rhabditidae > Oscheius > Oscheius sp. G VE-2021. The sequence goes on from JAJQXH010000023.1 coordinate 5,443,308, forward strand.
CCCGAACCGGTACTTTTCCTCCACTTTCTTCCATTATATATGTTTATTTCAGCGTGGAAGCGACGTGACTGACTGGAAGTGGGGAGAGATGCCGGAGACCCGCGAGAACCAACTGAAGGAGACGCCGAAGAAAAGGTCGTCTGGGTGGAATTGGTTCCTCTGGCGGAACGAGAACCCTCCTGCTCCTCAGCCAACGGCGCCCAAGGAAGAAGGCATCTCTCTCGACGAATTGCTGGAGAACAAAGACCCCCAAAAGGTAGAAAAGTACCTGGGGAAGGTGGAAAACAACGGGTTTGGCTAGTTTTCGCCCCAAAATTCAACTCTTTCAGAAAAAGCGTGGAGAGCGGAAAAGTTTCTCAGCCAGCTAGCCCCAGTGTCAGTGATGCCAGTCTTCCTGCCGCCACTGCTCCTATTAAGGAAGTCTCCAACTTGGGTGCTCTCAATGGGAAAGGATCCACGACGAATGTGGAGATGCCTTCGCCCACGACGACTCGTCCTCGCCGACAGAAGAAGATCCGCAAAGCATCCAACGGAGAGATCTTGTAGGATCATTCGAAGAGAGAGGTCGATTGTTATGTTTAGTGCGCTGAGTGAGGATGACGTGGAGGCTGTGGAGGAGGGCGGGAAATGCTACGCGAGGTCCCTTCGGCTGTCATCGGCCAAGCTCAAGAATCTGGGTCTCGTACGCGGTGCGAACGAATGCAGATTCAGCATTACTACCAAGTTCCAGGTTTGTTTGTATTTGTTTTGAATGATAATTAAAGAAAGAGAGAAGAAGAAGAGGTTTATTCGAGCCTGAGGATAGATAGGTTCTCGTCGCTGCGTTGAACGTGTGGATTCCTGCGGCAGAGGGCAGAGGTGGCTGCGTCCATCGGCAGAGAAACCACGCCTGCCATCGTGTCGTCCATGTCCTCCGCGTCCATCTCCTCATCGCTGCTGTTGTCCTCCTTGCCCTTGGTCATCTTCCTGCCAGCCGCATTGTCCTGGATCTTCTTCCAACGGGCGTCCTGTCTCCGTTCCGAAGGCGTCTTCAGAGGAACCAGCACCACCTCCTTCCGAGCGGCCGTCTTCATCTCCTCCGCCGACTCTTCTTGCGTCACGTCTGAAAGCCAGCATTTCTGGAAAGAAACGGAGATGCCTGTTTCCATGGCTTTGGCCGGAGGCTTCTCTTCCTTTGCACTCTTCGGCGGGGCTTCATTCTCTTTGTACAGCTGTCCGTAGGGATGGCCAGTGGCTGTTCGTCCGAGCAGCCCTTTCAGGCAGAATGCGGTAATTTGAATGGAGATTAAAAGAACTGAGATCAAGTAGTAGAAAAGGACCAGCATCCGCGGCGGAGAAGTAGAAAGTGACCATGGAAAGAGATCATCTTCACGTCAATTAACACGTAGCACACGTAACTTTTCTTCATTTGGCTGGACCATCCCGCCAATGCCTCAAGCCGCTTTCTGCGGATTCTGCTGACCTCCGCAATAATTATGAAAGGTCAAGCAACACTAGGCGATATTCAGAGGTGTGTAAGGAGCTTGAATGACACTAGATCATCCTCAGGCCTTTTCTCATAACCAAATATGAATTTTGTGTCTTAGTGTCCCTTTAACTCTCTGAACCCCTTTTACTTTATATTCCAGGGTACCTGCTGGTGTACTTGCAACATCTACCTCTACAAGTGGAATGAGCAGATCGTAATCTCCGACGTGGATGGAACCATCACCAAAAGCGATGTCCTCGGCCACGTCATTCCCGCCATCGGTGGCTCGTGGGCCCACAGTGGAGTGGCCGATCTCTACACCAGGATCAAGAATAACGGGTTTTCTTTAGTTCTGACTCTTTCATGTTCCGTCTTCAGGTACAAGATGGTCTATCTCTCCTCCAGGGCCATTGGCCAGAGCCACACCACGAAGCAGTACTTGAAGAGCATCGCTCAGGACAGCAAACAGCTCCCCGACGGACCCGTGCTGCTGTCTCCTACGAGTGTCTTCGTCGCCTTCAGGAGGTAGTTTGAAAAAGAGAGATTTGAACGAAAAGATGTGATTCAGGGAGGTGATTGAGCGTCGTCCGGAAGAGTTCAAGATCGCCGCCTTGTCTGATTTGAAGAAATTGTTCCCCGTGGTTCAGCCCTTCTTCGCCGGCTTTGGAAACCGAGAGACCGTATGAAACCATCAAAATTGCCGTTAAAGAGTGTTTCAGGACGTGACCTCCTACCGAGCGGTGGCCATCCCTCCCACTCGAATTCTGATCATCGATCCATCTGGCCGGGTGAGGAGGTCCGACTCCATCGGCTACGTCAGCAGCTACATGTCCATGGCCACCGAGACAGTCGATTTCCTCTTCCCTCCCCTGGGCAGAAAGTGCGCCTTTCCCCATTTCCATCTATTAATTCGATTTCAGCATCAGGGACTCGCAGAATCTGGAGCACAGCACTTTCAGCCACTGGAAGAACGAGGCTTCCACGGCAGCCGTGACGGACGATGACCTGCTGGCCTACGAAGCCAAACGAAAGGCCAAGAAGTGACTCTTCTGAGCAATCCTTTCTCCATACTTGTCCTTATTAGAATCCCATAGAAATACCAATTCGAGTGCCTTTTTGGCACGTCTCAGTCCGTCTTTCGCCCTCTTTTCCTCACCTTTTTATTGGCAGGACCACTTTGATTGTACATTTGTACACATGTTTCTTTAGATAGTCCCCACTTAATAATACGAGTGCCACTTCCGGTTTCTTGACGGTTCTCCCTCTCTGACGATGTCTTTCCAGTCGTTTCCAGAGCTTTACTTGTATTTAGATTTCGGCGGTTAATAAAGACTTTGTTTGACTTCTGTGGGTATTTGTTGAATAGGGAGTGTTAATAAAAAGCTGGCCAACGGGAATTTAACTGTGGCAACAGTCAAATTTTGGGAGCCACTTTAAAGGATGGGTAAATTACTCATTTTGCCTCTAATTTTAATTAGAGTTAAGTTTATTAGCTTGAGTTACAATAATAAAAACAAACTATACTTTATTTAATCGGTGTAAAATTACTGATTGGTATCAAATTTTGAAGAAATTGCCTCTAATGTCTTCTGCGGCCGCCAGCAGCGCCTGACCCTCGACCGTCCTCGCACCCGTAAACAATAGGCGCCGCCGCGACAAGGGGTTATATAAGCTGCGCCCATCCGCCAGTTCACGTTCATACCAATGGACATATACTAAAATTGGAACAATACAGAGAAGATTAGCATGGCCCCTGCGCAAGGATGACACGCAAATTCGTGAAGCGTTCCAAAAACAAATGTTTTGCCATTTTTGGGGAAAATAATAAAATATTTTATTTAAAATGCCCCAAACGACTGAATACCAGCACAATAATTTATTAATCACTGTAATAAAGTTTTTACGGAAATAATTCGTGTAATTTCTCCCATTTCCTTTCATAAAACTCTGTGAAATCGATAGGGAATGGGGAATAGAAACAGAAATAGATCATTGTGAGAAGATCATCCATGGACGAGGCTGTCTTAATTGTGAAAACAACCTTATTCCAATTATAAGCATGAGAAAGGACGGCCAGAAACAGGTTTGTTCCTTTCTGAGGGATTAGGAAAAGAATTCCGTTTTCTGGATGCTCTTCATCTTCCTATATTTAAATAAATTATCGATTGACAACGAAAACTACCTCTTGAAGTGGAATTTTCAGAATAAATGTCTCAATTGTCGAGGAACGAAGTGCTCTTTCGAAGAAATCGCTGTCAGACAGACTGAGGATTATACTGTTGTTATTTCCCATTGACATTCCGTTGTGGAAATGCGAAAAGTCATTGTGTTCTCTCTGTCTCTCTCTCTCTTTCTCTCTCTCTGTCTCTCTCTGTCTCTCTCTTTCTCTCTCTCTCTCTAACCTCACACAATTTAATCAGCGACTTTTCTGCCAGGAGTCCATCTGTTGTGTTCAAAATGGTCAGTTCCCGATGTTCATGGAAGAAATCTAGTAAATCGAAATCCACTACCTCTCTGAAGATTTGTAGATTTCGGGGGCCAATCTAAAATGCTCTTTTCACATTCTGAATGTAAATTTACCCACTTTTGAAAGCCAGTTGCCAGAAGGAAACTTCTGTCCTGCTAAGCGAAGATTCACATCTTGATTGCCGATAACATTGGCTAGCTGGTGGATATTTTCGGGGTTGAGGTCTTCTGGAAATAAGAAAACCCCACAAGAGAGCTTTTGAGGAAGGAGAAGGTTTAGAACAATATCGATTGAGTTTTTAATGTCGCCATTCTGAAAAGGGATATTTGAACTAAATAAGGGAATTCTCTCACTCACTCACCACATTAAATAGGTCGAATGTGAACAAATCAAAGCCAAAATCAGGTATTTCTTCGATTTCTTCCAACTTTTCTTCAAGAAAAACGCGTTTTTGGTCTTTCTTATTGTAGCCATGTAATTGCAAATTCTTTTCAGGTGTCACCTTAGTTTTCGTATTAGTTTTTCTTCTTTAAAACTGACCTTTAAATACAAACTGTATTTTATCTGCCGTCTTAGGGCACACTTGTGGTTCAGGATAAAATTCCTAGAATAATCGGACGTCTCCAACAGGTTCAAAAATGATTTCAAGTCTACCTAAACAAAACTTTACAAAGAAATAGGATATTTAACCTTTTTGAATACACTTAGAACGACGCCAGGGGAAATGTCAGTTATTTGGATGCCGTTCATAGCGGTAGAAAAATTGTTGCAATTGGTTCTTTTGCGGGGAGATTAAAGCGGTGTTTCGAAACACTTCTGCTGCAAAAGCGTGGCTGATGAGTCAGCGACCAAACAATGCTTTCAGGGCGGCAAAACCACGTTCGGCGATTATTTATGGAGAATTTACATTGAAAGGAAGTTTAACTGACACAGTAAAATAATAATATCGAAGTTATCAAGGATTTACGTGCCCCTATTAAAATTTTAGGGGATTTCGTGTGACGAAAAAAGCAAATGTGTGGAGAGATAGATTTGCATACAGAGTCTTATTCAGCAAAGGCATTGAAGAGCTTGACGCTTGCTTGATGTTTACAGTTTAGAAGACCTGTCTTACTGGATGAGCTTGAACGGTCAGTCAGCTAGTCAGATCAGCCTTTGGGTCTCAGAACCAGCCTCGTGGGCGACTACTCACCAAATCCAATGAATCGAAGATCATTCACCCTTTTTGAATCCAGAACTATAAGTATAGTCTTTTCTGGTTCAGCAGACTCGCACCAGCAAGCTCCATTATGGCAGTCATCGGAGAGATCCTCAGGAAACAAAGATGGAAGTTAATCCCATCCCGTGCGAAAATGATAGTGTAAGAGCTCTTGTGGGTAGAAAATACATCCTTTGCGAGGATAGTTCCATCGAGACACTTCCAAGCATCGCCAAACTCAGGAATGCCTCTGCTGAATATGAGTCTGTCTGCGAAAACTATACCATACAGTTTTCATACCAGGTAGCCGAAGCAGGGAGATGTTGAACAAAATCGGCTCATCAGGAACATCATCAACCTATGTTTCTACTGATGTCATAATACCTGATGGGAACCCGAGGTTGCCGCTGAGGGGTCATAAATCGGTTTGGAATACAGACCTCAGGCCTTCCGCTTTTCTTACATCAAGCCGCGCTCTGCACATTCTGGCGAAAATTCTATCCAAAAGTGGATTTTCGGTAAGGGTCCCCCTTAGATTGTGCAATCGGTTGGGGGTCCGCTCCGAAAAAACCTTTTTCCCCAATCAGGTTTGGGCGTCGTAGTTAGAAAGAATAAAAACAAAACGATATGAATTGATGCAGAGACAGACAGCTGTCCATAGGGGAAGTGAATACTTACGCTGAATCCGTCAAGAAATCAGATATTAGAATAACTCATTGGCCCCTCTCCTCATTTCCGCGATGGGTTTCAAGTTCAACGGTCGCACCTTCGTACTCGTCCTCGTTGCCTTCCAGATTTGTGCTCTTTACTGTGGTTAGTCTTCTTTCTTCATCAAACTATCCCTAAAAAAAACACAAATTGAAACTTCAGTGGTCTGGGAGACTTTTACGGCCGCAATTCGCGGAGATCCGACAGAAATGAACCAGGAGCGGGAAATGGGCACTTTTGTCATTATGTCCAGCACCTTTCAAGTACTCGCCATGACTTTTTATTCTGCTATTATAGTGGCAGCAGCCATTCAGGTAGAGGTTAAAGGACTAAGTGGATGAATTGGGGATTACAGTACTTTTCGTTCAAGAAACTACTGGTCGTACTGGTGTTTGGGTTCAATCTCGTGCTTTTCCTGCCATTCAACCTCTCGGGTAGGTCTCTTTCTCTCTCTTTCTTTCTCTCTCTCTCTCTTTCTCTAACCCTCTCTTCCAGGTTTCTATCTCTTCGCCACCAGCTCCCCTCCTGCCACTAGCATCAACATCGACATTACTGCCCTCTTCCTCGACTTCTACGCTCTAAAGGTAATACTTCTAGTCTGTATTTGACTTTATTTATTTTAAGGGCCCCGTTCCAAAGGAGATCAAACAGATCCAGGAGGATTACTGTTGCTGTGGACTTCAGGAGTACCAGCAGGAATCCAACACCACGGACTTCTGTCCTTCCATGCAAATATGTCGTCAGAAGGAATTTGAGGGCTGCGATGTGAGGATCCCCAAGAGGATGCGAATGCTCGTTCTGGTGAGTTTTCAAATATGAGAAACAAACTAGCGATGTGGTACGCGTGGGACAAACTTTACGATCAGCGAGCGTAAACGTAGGACAGACTAGGCCTTACGTTTTCACTTCAGGTGGCCTCTTCGATTGGCACAGGATTTGCCATCATGTCAATGATCATTTCGCCCTTCATCTATGCCTACTTTGAGGTATTCTTGTCTTTTTGTCTTCTGGAAATCTGAGAATCTTCAGAAGGACCGTCGGTTGGCGCGAGCGGAGGTTCTCCGCGTGTGGCAACAGAAGGCCGCCAGGACGATTGAAGACAGACAGAAGGCGTTGCCAGGCCTGGCGAAGACGGCGAAGAAGAGCAAAAGTGGCAGCAGCAGTTGTGAGGAGAAGAAGACCAACCAGAGCACCGAATGAAATGGATACTCGAATGCAGATTATGAACCTGTCGCTTTTCCATTTGATTGAGATGAATGTAATAGATTTCGTGAGGTTCATTCGACGAATGGGCGTATTTCGGCACATGCGGCCGCCAGCAGCGGCTGACCTTCGACTGTTCTCGCACCCGTAAACAATCGGCGCCGCCGCGACAAGGGGTTATATAAGCAGCGCCCAGTCTGTCCTTGTTCATACCAATGGACATATACTAAAATTGGAACAATACAGAGAAGATTAGCATGGCCCCTGCGCAAGGATGACACGCAAATTCGTGAAGCGTTCCAAATTTTTTGCCATTTTTGGGGAAAATAATAAATAAATGAAATACTTATTTATAAAATATTTTATTTAAAATACCCCAAACGACTAAATATAATAATCATTTATAAATCAATGGAATAAAGTTTTACGGAAATAATTCGTTTAATTTATTTTGTAGTATAATAAAAGTGTAGGTAATTTTAGATTTAAAACACTATGGATTCGCATTTTCGTATATTTTTTGCTGTTAAATTTCTATTTTCGTGTTGTCTGTCCGATTCTCAAAACAGAAGAATAGCCTGGCAATATGTTTATTACAAAATGCGGCTGAAAGAACAAAACGGCTCGGGACCTTAGGTGGTTAGAATAATGCCTTGAGAAAGGAGAGAGATGACTCATAATTGCCTACCCTCGACGTCTAAAAGAGGCTAATCGGGAGAAACAAAGAAAAAAAACAACAACGCTGAGTTTTCACTGGAGGTAACCCTGGGAATTCTAGCGAACTATTCTTAGAAACACTTGGTTCACTGGGAGTGAAGAAGGGAGAATTCTGAGAATCAGGCATAGCAGACTGGGAAAAATAGGCAAAAAAGGGTTTAGTAGATCACGGAGCGTTTGTCGCGCTGTTTGCCGCGGACTTGGTTACGGTACTTGGAGGCGGCGTCGTGGTAGGCCATCTGTAATAGAGGGAGTTAGAGAGAGAGAGAGAGAGAGAGAGAGAGAGAGAGAGAGAGCGAGAGAGACTAACCCTGGCCATTTTGTTAATCTTCTGCGGGCTGTCGGGAATCGGGCCGAGGTCGAAAATCTCGCGGAGGAGCTCGTTCTGCTCCAAATGACGCATCATTCCGCCGTGGAGGACCTGCAAATACAATTAAATTTTAGTTCCACGGGGTATCCCATTTCCCTCCCAAAACTCACTTCACAGCACATATCGTAGAAGAGCTTATTGGCGCAAGAGTCCAATTCCAGGGTCTCCTTTCCGAATTTGATGCTGACCGAGGGAGGGTCGTTGTCCACAATACAGGCAGCTATCTGTCTAAAATCAACCTTTCTCCCAGAGCCAGTATTCCACTGACCTAAAAGAGTATCTCTGGACGCGGCGGTCCTTCTTCGCCTTCTGTTTAGTAGAATCCGTTGAAATTCCGTTGATAGTCTGAATATTACGCGATGATTCCTCAAAAATAATTGAAAACTACCTCTACGACCTGTTGATGATTGGGGAAGCGGTAGTTTGGATTGAGGGAGTGTCTGGCCAATTCGTAGATGTAGGCGATGACTTCTCCGCAGGTCACTCGGTTGTCCAATTGGTCCGCTTCCAGATAGGTCGTCAGTTTGGAGTAGTCGTTCAGAGCCGATTGCAGGGAGGAATTGTCTGCACTCTGAAATGGGAGAATCAGGGAGGTTACAACGGAGAAAGTATGGAACACCGTAGTTTAGGTAAGACATACTACAGCATACACGTTAAAGCCGCTTCTTGGCAGCCAAAGGCCGCTTCCCCGTGTCAATAAGAACCAAAATGACGTCATTTATACATTATTCAAGCCATCCGGTTGGCAATAAGGACCACTGTGACGTCATTCATACAGTAAGTTTAGCCAAAATGACGTCATAAATACAGTAACTCCTGCCAGCCGGTGCTAGCTGTCACAAAACAAACAAACCTGAAGCAAAAGGGCCCATCCGGAGAGAGCGAGGGTGAAGAGCTTGGAAGACTGGGCGTTGAGTTTGATGCTGGTCCAGGCTTGGCGAAGTGCCTAAAATTAGGGTTTAGTACATGAATCAGGATCTTAAGGGTTTTAAATCTTAAGTTAAGGCTTAAAGTACCTTAACATTCTCTGTGATGACGGTGTCCTCCTCGCAGGAGAGGTAGGTGCTGACGGAGAGGCTGAGAGCGGCCATCGAGCGGACCATCTCACTCCGGGCGGAATTGTTGATCGTCTGGCGGAGGAAGGCGTAGACGTCGGTCAATTCCTCGCTCACCTCATCGCCTGGAAAATGGATCATTATGAGGCCATAATCAGAAGCCTCAAGCATATGATTGGCCCGGAAAAGGGCAGAAAAGGAGAAACAATGATATCAAACAAGGGGAAAAAGGTACCTGACTGAATGGACAAATGAGCGAGAAGGAGGGAGGAGAGGATGCACTCTTCGTCTGTTTTCTTGATATTCTTCGAAATGAGGTCCAGAAGGGTGGCCTTCCATTTCAGGATGAATTCGGGGACGTAGTGGGAGGTGAAGGCCACGTGCAGGAGACGGAGGGCGGCCGTGCGGATTCCGATGCTGAAAGAAATTAGATTTTAGTGTCAGACATTTGATTTCTCCATCAGTTCGTTTGATTTTCATAACAGGTCTGATTGTGGGCTGTGAATTGAGAACGGGCTGATTTGCATAACAAGAACTGGCCATAAACCGTGTGACCCTTTTTCGACCACGTGAGAGATAGCACCTCGTTCAGACCACGTCTGTCAGTGACAAAGGGACATCTGACTCTGGGAGAGTTTTTACATACGGAAGGCTGTCTTCCAATTTCACAGAAAGCGGCCTCAGGTTGCCAAAAACGGCCTGCGGCTGTTTGATACTAAACTACAGAAATTTTGAAAGCGGATAATGTACCAAAAAATGTTAAAGGAACCATAAGGGACCTCGTTTCGACTTTTTCATGCCTATGGTGTTCATTGCTGCATGCGGCGGGACTACCCTTGCCGCGACTGCCGATCTCGTATGGGTGTGAAACTGGCGGCGCTACCATGTCAGACAACCAGAGTTTTCTGCGTCTTTTTAGCGGATCCTTTAAAACCCACATTTAAGGGTGATATTTTCAATTTAAGTTCGTATTCAAGTTCCAATAATGTCTCAAAAAACCCACTTTTTGTGAGAAGCATTTTCCACGTGCTCGGCGAGGGCGTCCATGATGGTGTCCACGTCGTCCACATCTCCTGAAACCCATTTTCTTTTTGTTTAAAAATACTTTTAATCAATAAAACACGTTGTTTCTTCTCGGTACATCAATTCAAACAGAGGAAGTGTAATGGCGGGCGATCTTATCACGTGCTGGTGTACTTTTTTCGACAGGCACACGTGAGATGTCACGTACTATTCAAGTAGGAGCAAAGTTTTGGGTCCAAACTCCACTTGAAATTGATTTTTCGATTTTAATCTTTAAAAAAATAAATATAAAAGAATTAACATTAAAAAAAAGCTCACCTTGGACGCTCTTCAGATCGTCGTCGAAGGTCAGATGGGTGGAGGTGGAGTCGTCGCTGTCGCTATCCTCTTCTGAAAGACTCTGTTTCTCTGATTCTAATTTTTGTGTGTGTAAGTTTAGGCCAGAGACGCACTTTCTCAATTCCTCTGCGTCTCTAACGACCGTATTTTCTTCCTCTTCCCTTTCTCTCTTTCATAACTCAACGTATCATTGCGAAAGATTCCACCAAAAAAGAGTTAAGTTTTCTCGCTCTCTGTCCCTCTCTATCGCTCTCTGTCCCTCTCTCTCTCTCTCTCTCTCTCTCTCTCTCTCTCTACTTCTCTCTCTCTCTATCTTACCTCTTCCCTTATGCGATGGTCCCAAATAAGCGTCCTTGTCCTTATTTTTGTTGCGTCCTCGTCCCATGGCGAAATACACTGGCTGTGCCTAGCTCCACTTGTGCTAAAAATTGATTCTACTGGCGTAAACAAACCGGATTCCTATGAGACTCGATAAAAGAGGGATTTAGCAGATTTAATAAAGAAAATAAGAAAAAAAACAGAAAAAATAAAGGCCTAAAAACGTATATCGCAGTTGTGGCTGGTAACAGCTGAAGACAGCCGGCTGGCAGCATGTGCGATAACGCCAGCCGGCGGTCGGAGAGCGCAGAGAAACCAGAGAACCACCGCCCTGCGACTGATTCAACGGGGCAAACAACCACCTCCGTCACCACTTCCCCGCCAATTTTTTGTTTTAAACGCCCGGAAATGGAAACATTTCATCGGTTTCTCGCTTATTTGGCAATATTTTGCAATAGAATGATGCCGAATAGTACACAGATCGATAACGTGCAAAATTAATGACATCAAACCACATGAAAGGCACGTGAAAAGAGAGAAAGTGACAAGGACAAAGGAGAAAACCGCGCACTTAATGCATGGAAGTGCGCCGGGTGTTGCAGATTTCTATGCGGCAGTTGCGTAAAATCACGTAGACCACTAAATTAATAAAAATTGTAAGGGTTAATTCACAAAACGCAACATTTTACAATTATAAATGTCCTAAAAATAAAAATCCAACGAGAACGTCTAATTACGGGTTTTCTTATTTAGTCTCATATGGAAATAACCAAAAATCTGCGTACGTTTTGCATAATGATGTGCACCGTTTAAATTTATAAAAAAAAATTTCAAATTCGATTTTACATTATTATTAATAAAATATATTTAGAGATTTTGAAACGGTTCATAAGACGGTAAATACCAGAAAAAAATACAATTCCATTTATGTAAATTACGAAATTACAGCAAGAGTCTAATTTGATCCAGGTTGCAATACTCTTCACAATTCGGCGATTCCATGTACTACAGAAAAGTTTCCATTCCAGTCAATCAGATCGGATCAAAATCGGATCAAAAACCGCCGTCTGGGCCCGAGATTCTTTGCTTTTCTGAGCAAACGTTGCCGTTCCGATCGCCTGGCACTGGCCATTCGGTACCCTTTCCTTCTAGAAGTAATTTTTGGTCTGCCAGAGCGGCCTTAGCCTGCCATTTATCACGAGAAATGGCCTTAAATTGTCTGAATAAACAACAACTCTTTCATTTTTCTCTATTACGTCAATTTCCGACCTTAAAATATGTTTTTGTCCACTTGAAACCTCAATTTTCTTGTGAAAATCTCCATATTTTGTGAGTTTCTGTTCTTTTCGCTGATTCACCTCAAACTTTGCCCATTTGCAGTTTCCTTATCGCTATCACGGATTGCTCTCGACGGGGAATCGATAGAGCGTTCAAAGCTAAGCTCTCCCTGCGTGGCGCTGCCTCTGTTATGAGTGGTTCCACCGTCCCGCGAAAGCAAGAGTTCAAACCGGTTAGTTATTTTTTCTATGTAAGAAACCCTAATTGAACCTTAATAAGGTCTTAAACACCTGAATAGCACCAAAAACGTTGATGCCTTGTCAAATTCAGTTTTAAAAGTAGCAAAACACAAAACCCTGTTTCACATGCCAAAAAGAAATTTTTTCCTCAGCCGATTTCACAAGAGACCGCCAGTTGTTTACCGTCGCCAGGCTCCGAATTGTCACTTGTTTTGCCATTTCTCAAAATAAACGCACTTTTCGTGTTTTGCCGCCCTGAATACCTGGAAAATAGAGATTATTCCATTCAAATTAGTATCCGCATGACCCTGGTTCGATCCCTCCCGGTGCCATTTCATGCCTTTTATGTCAAACTTTCTCTGAAAATCCTACCACCCGGGTTTCTCTAAGGCCTTATATGTCGTAAGGCCTTCAATGACATGAACGTGTATTTTATAACTAATTGTTTAAAATAGTTTACTTTAAATGTAAGTAAGCAATTGCAGGTGACGGGTATTGCGTGGTACTACCTGCAGTACCTCCTGCTGACTGGGCTGTATATGCTGGAGCCGTGGGAGCGAAAACTCTTCAACTCCGTCATTCTCATCGGACTCACCGTCGCCGCTTTCTTCCTTCGCTCCGCTTTCGCCACCCTCGTTTAGGCCGTGAGTCATCGCTTTTATTTTCTTTCTTAATCGATACGATTGACATCAATTAATTTTTTTATATTAATATAACAGCTTTTTAAAAATTCAGTACGGATATATCACGGAATACGCAATTTCGCGTGCCACCCGACTGTCGTGAAATGGCTTAATGTTGGCCTCGAATTGGAGAATGCCACTGTTTAAACAATTTCAAATACAGCGCATTGAAACACTAAAACACTATTTGTTTAGGATCCGATGGCCGATTCGAAGAAAGTTAGCATTCAAGTAAATACGAAATATTTATGGCTTGTCTCGGATTAACTGCGGGGTAAACAAAATAATTTTAGCTTCATGACAACCGATTGGCAGGAAATTACTTCAGATCGGCTTTGTAAATAATTTTAAATCACCTTTTAATCGTCATACGGACGCAGGCGCTGTGGGACCAATTGGTTTTCTTGTAAAGCGCTAAAATCAAATTTCAAAAGTCATAATTTTATCATAAAATTCATATAGTTTGGTTCAAAATTGTTTTTAATTATGGATTTTCTGCTATTAAAGGGACCTTCAGGGACCTTTTTCGACTTTATTTCAAATTAAATAGCTTGAAAAATTATTCAAGAAAATAAACAACAGTTCCGGGTTTAAATGTGTCGTTTTGGAGAAGTATGCATTTGAAAATTTGCCAATACAAGTCGAAAAGAAGTCCCTGAGGGTTCCTTTAAACATTGTTTCCCAAGTTAGATAAAAAACGAAAAATCGATGTTTATCAAAAAGTGGATCCAATCCCTGTGACTCAGGCCTTTATCTTATCTTCAGTTTCTTTCGTAGCTTCTTTCCTTGCAACCTTCCATTTCCAGATGGCCTCTCCCTCCTCCGAGAAGGTGACCGTCCTTCTGCAGGCCGTCGGCGACGCCCCCATCCTCAAAAAGAAGCGATTCACCGTGGATCCGTCGCGCAACGTGGCCTATCTCACCTCCACAATTTCCAAAATGCTCAACCTCGGCAGCGATAAATCCCTCTTTTTCTACGTTTCGCAGACCTTCGCCCCCTCCCCAGACCACACCTTCCAAGTCCTCTCCGACTGCTATTCCGTCTCCAACAACGAGGATGGCTCGGAGAAGCACCTGGTCCTCCACTACAGTGTAACTCAGGCTTGGGGCTGATTTTCCTCCGCAAAATTCCAATTTTATCGCCAAAATCGCCCATTTTCGTCGTTTTTGACCCTAAAATCACTTTCCCACCGGAAATGCCTCGAAATTGACTGAAATTCCACCCCAAACCCGGGTCCGTCGCTCTCTTTCCCCATTTCTTCGTCGTATTTGCCTTGTTCCACTTTGTTCCTATGCAATGAATGCGGTTTTCATAGATTTCGCTTTGTCTTTGTGGAATAATTTTGTACGAAACACTGATATCTCTCTTTCTTTATTGATTGGTTTTCATTTTTAAATATATTTTTAGTGTAAAAATCAGAAGACATGAGTGAGGAGGAGGATAGAATCGGCGGGGTGTTGGAGCCCAATCTGAGGATGAGGAAGCTCATAGACAATGCGGAGACAGTCGACTGCCACGACAATGTGCCCATTGAGAGGTAGGCATTAGCATTTTGCCTTGCAATTATAGAAGGAAACACTTTTGGCTAAATCATACCTGGACATTATTCGAATTGGATGCCAAAACAAGGGTCCAACCTCAAACAAACGAGGCCTAGAAGCTGTTTCAGCGGCCTATGGTTGCCGAAAAAGCGGCATTTGATTGAATAAGCAGTTTAAGCGGGCTATGGTTGCCACAAAGCGGTCTTCAATTGAGATCTAGATGAACCCGAATCTGCATCCCATTTGAATGCAGGAACGCAGACCAAAGAAATAGCTAAGGAAACCTTATAAAGCGTTCAATTTCCAGGTATTACCAAGGTCTGAAACAGATGCAGCTCCTGGCCAAAACGTACATTCGCGACAGGGACCGTGAGAAGGCCCTGATCCTTCTGCTCCGCTTCATCCAGTCAGTTTCCTTCGAAAACCTCCAAATCATTGCCAATTTCAGCCTGGCCGCCCGTCTTCTGCCGAAGCACAGGGCCTACAAAAGACCCAACATTCCCAACAAGGACTACATTGAATCCGTCATGATCGGCATAGTCACTACGGTAGGTCGCTCTTACCGCCGTATCTGGCCGGCCGGGAGTATTTCGGGCTGAGGAATCAGCTGATTAAATGTAAGAGAAAAAGTGCCATGATTGAGGATTTTCAGGCGGAGGACATAAAACAGCAGTTGAAACGCACCTACGAACTGGAATACCAAAGGTTCACGATGCGTGTGAAACTGGAGGAAATGGTTGGTTTTTGCTGATCTAACATCTAAATGTCGGAATGTTGCAGAAACGAGAGGAGGTGGAGGAGGCGATTCGGGTGAAGGAGGAAGAGGACCAGGAGGAGGCCTACAGGGCCCACATGGCCAGTTTGATCACCCGCCAGAGGAGCCTCATTGGGTGGGTTTTGAGAGGGAAAGGGTGGGCTGAGGTTGCCTTAAATGGGGCCTGAGGTTTCCCAGAATTGTCTAAAAATAACAGTAATCCTTTTCCTTTCAGTCCTGGCGCCAATTCGCCCTCCTCCGCTTCGGAAAACGATTTATCTGCCTTTGTGGTACGCTTTCTCCCTCTATTTCCCCAATGTTTCATCTTCAGAAGCAGGAACAATTGGATCTCGGAGAGTGGGAGGACCTTCTGAAGCATCTGCCGGATCCAGAAGCCCGGGTGATCGTGGCCGCCGACCTCGTTCCCAAATTCCTGGCCGCTGCCTCCGAAAACACGGCCAGAGACGTCGAAACCTGCGGAGTCCTCTGCGGTCATCTGGTTAGTTTTCCTCCTTTTGATGCGAATTTCAAATTTCAAATTGATTTTCCTTTTTGAAAGTTCAATTTCAGATAAATGGCCGTTTCATCATTGACCACGTGATTATGCCTCCACAGACGGGAACTCCCAATTCATGCGTGTCTACCGGGGAAATTGAGGTAACTTCTTTGTTTTATTCCATCTAAAACCCTAAATTCCAGGTTTTCGAGGCTCAGAGTGCGAGGGATGTGCTGACGTTCGGTTGGATCCACACCCATCCCTCCCAGACGGCCTTCCTATCCTCTGTTGATTTGCATACTCACCACGCATACCAGGCAGCCATGCCGGAGGCCATCGCCATCGTCTGCGCCCCCACCCACAACCAGTGGGTTTTTATTCATATTCTCAATCTAAGAAACAAATGAGACCTCGGTTTGTAGTCGATTATCCGCCAGAAAAAGCAGAAAGATGTCTGAGATATCTATCCCCTACCATCGGCAGAGAAACCACGTCAGCATATCCTATGGGAAAGGGACAAGCTGATGTGTCCGCCTGATGTTTACAACCTGCCTGCTGGTTAGAGCGGACGAGTTGTCCCCCAATTACACGGCCACTTCTGGTCCCCATTAGGAAACGAGGAAAGTTAGAACAATTGATAGGGAAAGAGCAAAAAGAGAGAAGAAGAAGAGGTTTATTCGAGCCTGAGGATGGATAGGTTCTCGTCGCTGCGTTGAACGTGTGGATTCCTGCGGCAGAGGGCAGAGGTGGCTGCGTCCATCGGCAGAGAAACCACGCCAGCCATCGTGTCGTCCATGTCCTCCGCGTCCATCTCCTCCTCACTGCTGTTGTCCTCCTTGCCCTTGGTCCTCTTCCTGCCAGCCGCCTTGTCCTGGATCTTCTTCCAACGGGCGTCCTGTCTCCGTTCCGAAGGCGTCTTCAGAGGAACCAGCACCACCTCCTTCCGAGCGGCCGTCTTCATCTCCTCCGCCGACTCTTCTTGCGTCACGTCTGAAAGCCAGCATTTCTGGAAAGAAACGGAGATGCCTGTTTCCATGGCTTTGGCCGGAGGCTTCTCTTCCTTTGCACTCTTCGCCGGGGCTTCATTCTCTTTGTACAGCTGTCCGTAGGGATGGCCAGTGGCTGTTCGTCCGAGCAGCCCTTTCAGGCAGAATGCGGTAATTTGAATGGAGATTAAAAGAACTGAGATCAAGTAGTAGAAAAGGACCAGCATCCGCGGCGGAGAAGTAGAAAGTGAGAAAAAGAATGGGATCATATTCACGTGAATTTACACGCAGCGCACGTAACGTTTCACCATTTACCTAACCACCTCGCCAATGCCTTCGGCCGCTTTCTGCGGATGCTGCAGACCTCAGGCCGCTTTTTAACCTTCTGTGGCATAGATATTTCTACCAGATAAAACAAGGTCAAAACTGCCACTTCAGACCAAATAATTAGGCAAAATATCCTTGAAAATTCTTTTGTTTTTAAACGATTTTTCCTTTTTCCTAAAACTCTCCATTTCAGAGTGGGAATCTTCGTGTTGACGACCGACGGAATGAAGACGATCGGCGGCTGTCAGGAGCGTGGCTTCCACCCTCACGCAGAGAATCTGACAGGTCAGATCTTCACCCAGGCCCAACACACCTGCTATGCCGACCAAATCAACGCCACCATCGTCGACTTGAGGAATAATTAAGTCTAATAATCCCCTCCCTGATCTCTGTATTTATTCTCTTCTCTATTTAAAATAGATTTAAGCCGTTTCGGCTGCTTTATTCCCCTCAGAGCCTGTGTTCCCCAGTGTGATTCCTTGCCGGTATGCACAGATTTTACCATTCTTTTTAGAATGTTTGTTCAGATTTCTCTGTGAGAGTTTTAATGAATCTTTTCCTGTGGTTTTGTGTTATTTTGTGGTCGTAAGTGTCGTTTTGTATCGATTGAGTCTTCTTATGGTGAAATTGGTCGGGAAATAGTGGAAAATTACGAAATTTTGCAATCGTCGGCAGTTTTGATAAGAATCGGACGGTTTTGGCTCTAAAGACGGTGTTTTCATAATTAGGACTGTAATTTTCTATCCAGTCGGTTATTATAGTGTATTTTTGTGCAATTTTGAATGTATTATTTTATGATTATAGCGGAATTACGATGTTTGTGGTTTTTGATAAAATTTCACAATCTCAAAAGTTTGAGTTTTAAACATCAGTGGCCTAATGGGTCCCAAAGCGATCACCCTGCAGGTAACTCAAATTGTCGGTAGCAACGTGTTTACAGTTTGTTAAACAACGGACAAATGACTGTCATTTGATATCGGTGTTTTAAAATCAAATGAGTTCGCGTGCTTGACGAAATTTTTTTTTTGAAAAATTGGTTGTGCTTCAATATTGAAAGGTATTGTTGTCCGTTCTGGAGGATATAACGTAAAAAAGGGCTACATATGTTTAAAATTTGGAAGAAAGAACCCTGAGATCTTCATTTCTTCGAAATTAGGCTATTTCAACTTGTGGTCAATTTTCTTTGTATTTTCACCTTTCTTTCTCTGTAAACTTTATTTACAACGCAAATTTCAGTTGTAATAGGAAATGTTGACTCGCCGCCGATCGGCGAGGCTGCAGGAAGACGCTGCCGAAGAGGAGCCGACGGTGGAGGAGGAGAAGGACAGTCCGAAGGTGGGCTCCTTTCTTTTGTGTCTATTTTTACATAGGTTTATTTAATATTTATAAAATCAATTATAAAAGGTGACTTTTAGACCGCCGCTAGGAAGAGAGCTGCCAAGACGGCTTCCTCCTCGGAGCCTCCGAAGACCAGGGCTCGCGGTGCGGCTAAGACTGCCCCTAACACTCCGAAGCCTAAGACTCTCAAGGGCAACAATAAGGTAGTTTATGCACTTTTCAAGTTAAATCTTAATTATTTCAGAAAAAGAGCAATGTGAAAGCCAAGGAAGAGGAAGAAGAACAGGATGGGGATCAGGAGGACATGGAAGTGGATGGAGAAGAGCCGGAAATCGACAAGTCTCTGGATCTCACGGTGCGATCTTCTGTTGAATTTAAGTGAAAAAGTGTTTTAGGATACGGTTAGCACTCCGACGACTGCTTCTGCCAAGAAGCGTAGTAGCAAGAAGGCTAGGGTTGCGAAGGGAAAGACAACGAACAAGGAGCCAGAGGAGGAGGAAGTGGAGAAGGAGTCTGGACAGGTGATATTTCCATAAATCTTCGCGGACTGGGCCGAAAACTGTGAAATCTGCATGTTGCATGGTTCAAGACCGGTTCATTTCACCGAGGTTGCAGAAAATCAAGTTTTGAAATCAACTGGGTGTCATCAACTTTGCAGAAGCAAGCAAAAAACCTAACCAGGTCAACGAAAAGAAAATCGAAGATCAGCAAAGGTACATAGAAACAACACAAAACATCCCGTTTGTAGGGCCAACCAAAGGTCCAAGGAATGCTTTATTCTTTATTCCTCGTCTATTTCTTGCCGGCGTACGTCTTCTGGAACGTGGTGGCCTTCTTGTAGGTGAACTTGGGCTTGGCCGCAGCAGCAGGGGCGGCCACGGGAGCCGGGGGCGGCGGAGTCACGGGCACCGGGGCGGCGGCCGTCGTCTTGCTGTCCTTCTTGCCGGCCGAGCCGAACAGCTCGGCGTCCATGTCCACGTCGGCGTCGGTCTGCTTGTGGCCAGCAATGGCGTCGACGGGGATGAAGGCGGATTTGTCAGCCATTTGAAGGGAGGAGAACCGCCGGCGGAGGGGGAGACCGCGAGAATGAAGGAGGGAGGGAAGGGCCGATGACGCAGTGATTCACGCGTGGCGGGACTTGGCGTCGCGGGGAATTTGAATGACACGAGGGACTACGAAAATGGTCGCAACGTGGCCGAGCTATGTAAATGAGTCAATTTCTTCATCTTGGATTTTCAATCGGCCCTTCAAATAGAGTGGGAAGATGCAAATACAGCGACTGTAGCGATCACAACCGGGTTTGCCTCTTTTTGACAACCGAAGGCCGCTGATCTGATTTTGTGGCAATTAAAGCCGCTTCTTTGTGGATGGAACTTTCATTTTGGCACCTCCTCCCAAAATCCCGAATTCAAGGCTAAATCCATTCTCTTTTGGAAAAACTTCTCATTTTTAGATTTCTTACAACGACGCTGCTGCACCTGAAGCCGAAGACGTGGAAGATCGAATGGACACTGATTCCCAGGAAAAGTCCGAAGAGAACGGAAAGGAGGAGGATTCTGACGCTTCCGAGGGTATCTCATTGTCGTCTAAGCTTCACAATGCAATCTTTCAGACGATTCCCCCAAGAGCAGGCCCATCACTCCTTCTCAGAGGAAGAATCCGGTTCGTAGCTCTGCGGCGAAGGCCTCGTACAAGGAGAAGGACGAAAGCTCCGGCGATTCGGATATGACCTCTTCGGATAGCGAAAGTACCTTCAGAGATTCGGAGGAGGTGAGAGAAAGAGAGAGAATGAGTGCCATTTCAGGATGTCCCCAAGAAGAAGTCTCCCGCTTCGGCCAAGAACCGCCACCGCCGCAGTCCCTCTCCCTCCACATCTGACGACGAGGAGGAAGAGGAGGAGGAGGAAAGTGACCTGGGAGGAGATGAGGACGACGAGGAGGAGAAATCGACGAAGAAGGGAAAGAGAACGGGTGGAAAGAAGACCTCCAAGGCTAAGGGTTAGTTGTAATTGCCTTAAGGTCTTAAGTTAATGAGTTTAGCGAGTTTAGGGTCTAAACAACCTTGTTGCAGGTGCTGGCAGTAGGCGCAATTCCGGTGGCTGCAACGCCATCGTCCCGAAGACGACGGCGGGTGGAAGGAAGGGAATGGTCAAGCCGTGGGAGAGTCAGACCATCTCCACCTCGGTTCGTCTCTTTCTTTCTCTCTCTCTCTCTCTCTCTCTCTCTCTCTCTCTCTCTAACTCCCTCTTTTTAGGTTGGAAATGTCATCATGCCACCGCCTCCGATGAGGAAAGTGGAGCTCTTCATGGCCGCCTTCAAGTGAGTATATCTCTTCTCTCGTCTACAGAATGCTCTTCAGAGTGATCGCTGGAAAACTGGCCGAGGGCAGGAACAGGGAGATCGGCGTGGATGAGCTGGGCGAATTCACCGACAAGTTTGTGGAGCTGAGAAAGGAGTACAAAAAGGACAAGATGGCCTTCGTCAGGAGGATTCTGGAGGGAAGGGAGAAGCCGACCGAGGAGGAGGAAGAGAGGGTGGAGACGAAGGTTGTGGAGAGAGACGACGATGACGATGACGATGGTGAGAGAGAGAGAGAGACAAGAGGCGGGCCAGCGGCCTTTGGTTGACATGAAACGTCCCAAGAGATTGAGGTAGTGGGGAACTCATTGTCTCATTTCAGGTTCCTCCAGCGAGGACGAGTGGATGGAGATGGAGCCAGTCGTCGACGAAGGCAAGAAGGTGCCCTTCCCCTCCTTTTCCTTCATATTTCAACCCAGGTCCAAATCACCGTCGGGGGAAAGCCAGTTGACGACGCCATCCAGAAGGGAGCTGAGTTCATCCGCCAGGAGGTCAACAAGTGCATCCGTCAGAAGTGGGAGGATGGCCACAAGGTCCACCTCCTCTGCTACATCGCCCATCTGCAGTACACGGTGAAGGTCGTCTTGCACGAAATGACCGTTCCCTACCTCATCACTAGCCAGGTATGGGGTGAAAGGGCTGGAGAGTTAAGGCCTAATTGTAGTTGCCGGAGGGATTGTCCGCACTGCAGGGAGAGCCGATCAGTTTGGCCATGGCGAAGAAGATTGGCATCTGGTACAAGTCGAATTTCAAGGTTGGGTCTCTCTCTCTCTCTCTCTCTCTCTCTCTCTCTCTCTCTCTCTCTCTCTCTCTCTCTCTCTCTCTAATTCCCCTCTCTTCCAGGCAGCCACCGATATCATCACCGTCTCCGAAGAGGCCCTCCACGACACCCGTTACCCGGAAACCGCCCGTTATGCGGTCCTGGCCGAGAAAAAGACCTACGAAACGGACTACGAACGAGCCACGGTATTTTCCTATCTTCCTTCCCCAAATTCCTAATTTTCAGCTGCTCTTCGCCCTCCTCGTCGGATTGGACGCCATCGCGAGGATCTGCATCAACACCCGTCCGATCCCTCGCCGTTGGGACGCCGTATATCTCTTTTTCTGCCACAAAATCCTGATCTTAAGGCTACTTTGGCTAAACTGAGCTCTCCCAAGGGCAGTGGAGCCTCGAAGAAGGAGAAATCAAAGGGAAAGAAGAAGGAACAGTTCAAGGAGGAGATGGACTACTGGGTGGAGTACTGGAATTCCAAGGAGAAACGCTGGATTTGTGAGATTCTGCCTCATTTTGGAGAACTCGAGGGTTTTTAGGCATCGATCCTGCGACTGGCACTGTAGATGACGCGGTGGAGATTGAGAAGAACACCCACAGTCCCATCCACTACGTCTTTGCCATCGATAATAGTCAGTTTCATTAGTTTTCGATTGATATTACCCTGGATTTAGGGGACTTCATCAATTTGTGTAATTTTAGAGAGAGGAGTCCGCGACGTTTCTGCCCGTTATGCCTCCGATTTCCTGAAGCCGGACTTCCGTCGCCGCCGAACTGACGAAGCTTGGCTCATGCGAACCCTCAGGAAGCCGGTAGGTTTGGAATGTGAAATGGGGATTCTGGGGAAAGCGAGGCTGATAATGGCGACCTCAGGCCGCTTTCTGCGAATTCGGGCAACCGTAGGCCGCTTTCTGCTATAACCAGCTTCATTCCTGATTTCCAGCTCCTGAAGGCCGACGTCAACCGCGCCACCCTCGAGGACACCCACTTCCGCACGGAGATGGTCGGTCGTCCCCTGCCCACCTCCCTCGCCGAATACAAGAACCATCCGCTGTAAGCTAATTTCCCTGTTGTTGTTGGATTCTGCCGCTCAATATTCGGTTTTCCTAATTCATTTCCCAATTTCAGGTACGTGTTGGAGAAGGATCTTCTGAAGTACGAGTCCATCTACCCTCCTCCCTCGGAGCAGAAGGAATTGGGGGAAGTCAAGGGCCACAAGGTCTACCCCAGGGACACCGTCCACTGCCTCCAGGGCGCCCTCAACTGGATCAAACTAGCCAGGAGTGTTAAGGTAGCCTTTTTGATGGTAACGCACCTTAAATCAAGTGGCATGTTAAGGTTGTTCCTGCAAAATTGCATTTTCCAGGAAGGAGAAAAGGCCTACAAAGTGGTGAAGGCCCGTCTGAACCCCAGAATCCCTGCCGAAGGACAGGAAAAGTTTCTGGAAGTCTTTGGCTTCTGGCAGACTGAGCCCTACCGAAAGGAGAAGGTCGAACACGTGGGATTACTGTAGGTTTCTTCATTGAATGGCTGATTTAGGGAAAGATCCCTCGTAACAAGTACGGTAACGTGTACATGTACCAGCCGACCATGTGCCCCATCGGAGCTACCTACCTTCGTCTTCCTGGTCGGTTTTGGAAGTATATTTAAAGGATTGATTGGGTTTAGGTCTTCCCACGATCGCCCGTCGTCTGCACAAAGAGTGCGTCCCTGCGGTGATTGGATGGGAGTTCAGCGGCAGCGCCAATCATCCCATGTAAGCAATTCTTAGTATTCCCCATCGAACAGGAACTTTTAATCTGTCTTATCCATGCAAAATTCTAATTCATATGTTTCGTTTCAGCATCGAAGGCGCCTGTGTGCTGGAGGAGGACGTGGATGAGTTCGTCGCCGAGTGGAAGAAGGCCGAGGCTCGCAGGGAGGAGCGCGAGGCAAAGGTTCTTTCCCCTTTTTATGCCCCTATATTCATATTTTCCAGCGTCGTGAGGAGCGAATCTACGCCAACTGGAAGAAGCTCATCACCGGAATCGTCCGTCTCCACCGCGTCCACGCCAAATTCGGATCCGTCCCCAAAAAAACGGTACTATCCTTTCGTTCTTTCCCATTTAAACGGCCCTTTCTCTCACAAAATGAGGTATTTTCAGAAGAAGGTGAAGAAGGGAGAGGTAAAGAAGGAGGAGGAGCCGTCGGGCATCATCGACATGACGGAGCAGCCAAAGACCAGGGACATGGCTCTCCATGACGTCATGGGCTTCAAGTAGTAGCCTTCTGTTGTTATTCCACAAAACCCGTATTTATGCTACCGCACCGCCCGTCTCTACCAATGGCTTCTAGCCATTTGTTTTTACTTGATTCTACTGGTATCTCACGAATTTCCTCATTTCGCATGTACCTAATATCCCCATACTTAAGGCCTTAGTTAAGTTAGTTTAAGATAGCTTTAGTCTTTTAAGAGAGGTTTTAGTTCTTTTACCTCTAATAATCGCTCGTTGTCATTGATCTTAACTGGTTGCTATTACTCCAGGTCTCAACTCTATGTGTAATCTCATGCGGTGTTGTGTACATAATATGCAGAGTTTTTGGATAAAAGTTGTTGTTTTATCGATTTTCTTATTCTAATTTGGTGGTCTTTTCCGCTTTTTATTTGATTCACTAGAGTTTGAACGGAGGAAACAACGGATTTTAGGTTCTGGTGGCCGCCCGACTGGTTCGAGAAGGCTAGGATTCGAAGCTAGACAAACAGGTATGGTTTTACAAGTGAAACAAAACAATGCTAGGAAATCAGAACCCCATTCTCACTACAAAAACAAATGATACGCCCCAAAGTGTTCAAAAAAATCAAAGTGTATGGAAAGTGTTTAAACCGAGGTGGCATATGCCTTATTTGAGGGCCATTGGGAACCTTCGGGGAAAATTCCCAGGACCGCAAAATCCATTGGGAAAATTCACAGGACCGCAAAATCCATTGGGAAAATTCACAGTTCCGGTTTCTAAGTAGCGTCCGTATTCTAGAAAATCGCGTTTACAATTTTGGAATTCGTCCATGCAATAGAGCGCGCTGCGGGATGAGACAGGGTGGCTAAGTGGTGGCATCGGACTCACAATCTGGAGGTCAGGGGTTCGGTCCCCCTCGGTGTTTTGTTTTTTTTTCTTTTGTTTTTTAAACTTTTGTATTGTTTCGAGACATTTGAGAAGTTCCCCTGGACACGTAAAACATTTAACAATGACAGTTTATACAAGTCGTAACAAGACCTCAGGTTCTAACCACGATGATAAGCATGGAAGAAGCAAATGAAACAGAACGATTTGCTACAATACATACAAATCCCGAATGAGAACTCGAGACAAGACTGTGTAAGTGACCTTAGGTTCCCATTAGCTGTCTCTAAGCTGCCTTAGGTTTTCCTCAGATAACCTTAAAATCAGTATTTCGCTCCCTCCAGCCGTCGTTAAGCGGTCTTAAGATCCTGCCTGCTCTCACTAGGCGGACTTAGGTTTCAGTAAGGTGTCATCTGCTTGTCTCTAAGGATAAATTGTCGCTTTGGGTGGATAAATTATCGTGGAACGTGGTAAAAAAAACCTGCCCTTGTTTCAGAAAACTTGACCCGGGTTGTCCACTTAAGGTTATTTGTGTTATTGTTGTTGTTGAAAATTCATATCTTTGCTCTTTATGAGTTCAACATGCAAACACAACGTTTACTAAACAGGTGGTTTTTACAATAACGGAAAAAATTTATTTACCATTTTAAAAACAATTTTTACCCGATATTATTACTCAAAGAAATTACACAGGATCGCCGGCACTTATTTTCCTTACGTAGTTCCATTCCTTATTCAGTTGAGAAAAGTAGATGTCCGTCTCGTTTTCCTGGAAAGAGGGAATTAGAATTTAATCTTTTTATTAATTATTAATGCCTTCCGTATTTGTATTCTTTGTATTCAAACAAAATGGTCGTTGATGTTCATTAAACATTAATCCTAGACGTGATAATGTAAACTACAAATGTCGTTTTCGTACCTGACGAGGGCATTATTAATGTAATCATTTTTCAAAGATATTAAAGCGTGAGAATTGGCATAGTGCGCTTATTTTTTAATATCGTAGGCATGAATCAGACCTCATTCAATTTCAAAGAAATACAAATACGAACTATTTGCACGAGAATCTGTCAAGTCACTCACCCTTCTTGGCATCATATCATCGCCCTTCGTATTCCTCAACGTCTTTGTTTGACAAGTCTCGTGATACTCCACGTCTACTGTAACCTTTCTCTTGCAAATACGACTCCTCGCCTGGAACCAGGATTAGAATTCTTCCAGAGATATCCCTCACCTTGCAAAATAGTCTTTTCAACTCCGCTTTCCACATGTCCCCGTAATAATACATAGCTGCGGGAAGACCCACTCCATACCTGCAACAAGAGATCTTCAAAGAACACGCCTTAGCCTACACAATGGCTGTGTAATTGAATCCCACATGCATCCAATTTTTAAGAATAGGATCATTTTCCACGATTTCCGCACTGATGAAAGAACTGCAAGAGACACTGAAGAGGATAATGAAGGAGATTCCCCTCTTGAACAACTGAAATTGATTGGTACAATGATTGTTTGATCTCCCA
Organism: Oscheius sp. G VE-2021; assembly: GCA_022343465.1. NCBI lineage: Eukaryota > Metazoa > Nematoda > Chromadorea > Rhabditida > Rhabditidae > Oscheius > Oscheius sp. G VE-2021. Next base: position 5,469,567 of record JAJQXH010000023.1, read on the forward strand.
CATGGGCTGTTTTGAGGTTCTCCACTAATTGGAATCGCTGGCTCAGAGAGTACTCCGTTGACCTTCTACCCATAAGCGCAATGTCCGTAAATTTCTTCCGATTGCACCTGTCGTTTGCCAGGCAAATCTAAAACAACAATAATTGGAGTGGTCGTTGATAGGGTAGAGTTTGACTACGAAAGATAGATCGACGACAAAGATTACTTACGAAAAAGGATGCGATGTTTGCGATTACAAAAGAGCCCAGATGGTACCATACCGGAATAACTTCTAAATCGACAATTGAGATGATAACCAAAAAGAAAAAGAGTAGACTTACGGAAAATGAACATGGCAGCTGAGGCGAAGCAAAAAATGTGGAGCATCATAGCCAGAATGTAGCCAACGTACAAACGTTGGTTGTTCTCATAGTCCTGGAACTTAGTATTGGGAAAACAAATAATGCCAAACAACAAAAGAATTATATGCCGATCACTTGGCGAAAAGCATTTTATTGCGAAATACTGCACGCGCTTACATTATCCGTACGCCGTTAATGGTACGCACTCTTTATTTAAATATCAGAAGTTTACTTTTTTAAGAAAGAAGAGATCCTCACCATTTGTTTTTCATTATTTTTTCTATCGCAACTATCGGGGTTTCACCATTTTCTAATCCTATTATTAGAATTTATCGAAACAAGCTGTGACTAACATTGGGAAATTTAGTCACAACAATTAGTCTAGACATCACCCGACTGTACTAACCTGCATTTTTACCGTAGCAACTGTTCTTTCGAACATAACGAACGGCGCGAAATAGAAGGCGATGAATGTGAGCCAATTACGAATCCAAGTGGCGATCGTGAAAACACAATCCTCCCGGAGATCAACTAAACAGACATTGACAAGGTCAAACAAGCTGAATTACCGATTCCATCTGCTCCGTACATTTTCGAAATTTGTACAAGCCTGGCAGCCATGGAGAAAAAATACTGAATAACCAAGTGCTTCAAAAGACACGTCAAGTTTGGATGGTATTGGTTTGTCTTGTAGAGCATATAAAGCATGGAACCGCATTCAATGTAGCTGAAGTATGTATATTACAAGGAATTTCGAAGCTAAATTACCTCCAAATAATGAGCAACACTTCCAGTTCAAAGAGTCTGTCAAGCCAATGTGCTGATCCGTCTTCGATCGCAGCCGTTCGATTGATGAGGGAAATGTAGTGCATCTCTGCTTCAAAACAAATGGAAATTAGAGAGAATGAGCAGACCATTCTGGGACGGAATGGCTGGGAGTTCCGAGAAGGAGGATTATCAGCTGTTAAGGGGGAATATTTTCTATTCAAAGACGGTATCAGAGATTGTAGGAATAACAAAAGTACGCAGGGAGATGTTTATGGAGGGAGAGGTATCATGGACATTCAGGGACGTACTAAAATATTCACGTGCACTCCGCGTTTTTTATTAATACCCAGCTGAAGGGTAGAAGTCAAAGGGCAGGAAGCATCGGGCCGGAACCTTAGTGCAGAATAACGTGTTAACTTTTGTGGGTCGCGATACGAAGGCCAATTTTAATCCGAAGGATTAATGCAAGTTAATGATGATGGATGGTTTGATCTACCAATGAACCCAGAACAAAAACACGATTAGTTCCTTATTGCAAAAGCTTAAATACCAGCTTAATAAAGTAAAGAATGGAAAGATAGTTCCTGGTGAAACTATAAATAATTCCTTAATGAAAGGAAAGATTAGAAAGTTGTTAAAAAAAACTTCTAAGATAGTTGATGTTCGGTTTGTTTTCGACAGCCGAGATTCAACGGATTTGCCACGGCTGATTAAAAAAATCTGCATCTAGGAAGAATATAAAGAAATGTTCAAATGTGTTCAAAATGCGCAGAAATACTAATTGAGATCATAGAATATTGAAAAAGTTCAAGCATAAACACAGATCTATTGTTATATACCGGTGGGAACAAACTGGTCTTTGTGATTCGGAATTGCTTTTCCGATTATGGGTAATGAAGGCAATTTTTGTGCTATTCGTGGAATAGAGACGAAAGAGGATAATTCCTGCAAATTAGAACAATAAAAAAGACTAATTCACATACCGCGAGATTTCGTTTGTTCAGTGAAAAAATAACTAAAGTGGTCTGGAATTCTAGTTGGACGATCTCTGGAATGAGCCAAAAGTGAAACAACGGTAGAATTAGAAACAACTACAATAATGGGTAGTAATTTAAAGTAAATACAATCCTGTGTTTCCCACTCAGGGCTAACCTTGTTTTCCTTCTTCAGTGCGGATGTCGCAAAAAGTGTTCTCTTTTGTCTTCGCACCGGGTTTGCATTGGCAGAGAAAACACGGCAAGACGTAAGGAATAAATAACAAGCTTCTTTTCGAGACGGTTGACTACAGAATTGGGTCTGGTAATAAGGTCATCTTAATAATATAGTGAAAAAGAAAATTATTATTTAAATAGTTAGGATGTCAAGCGATAATTTTTCAAAGTGACGAATGGTAAACTTTAAAAGGCGATGGACCACAGCGTCCGATGTGGCGATAATGAGGGCGAAAGTACTGCTGCTTTAATTATTGTTGACACTTTTTGCACGCAACTGACGTAATTACGCAATATTGGAAAAATAGCTTATGAGAAAATTTAGAAAAAAATTAATTTGGTTAAACGTTAAACGTACTTTTTTTTTTAAAAATTTAGCATTTCTGAAATTGATTTTGAAATTGTATAAGTCAAGCAAGCAAAAATAACAAATACCTGCTTGTCAACAAAAAAATAAGCTAGAATAATAAAAAAAGTTTTCTTTAAAATTTTGCCAGCAACGATGGTTTGTTGTGAAAAATGCGGGGACTTAAAAAAATTATAATATGTCTAAAATACTCTTAGAAAATCATTAGTTTATATTTGAAAGGTTTTTGGTAGCTTTTAGTATTGAAACAGATTTACTTGAATACAACTAACAACATGACTATTTATTTTTTAATTTAATTGATTGTTTTCCAGATAGTTCATGTCGTCAAACCCGCGCTGGTGGCCCTACCGTCTGCCCATCGAAGAAGCCGTCAAGAAGAGTTTTGTTCTCGTCGCTGGAGTCATCATCGGAGCTAATGTTATCTCCTATTACTGGAAACCTATGCAGGTACTTCTTTGTTTTTTTCTCCACAAAAACAAAATACATATATTTCTTAAATAAATATACAAATTCCCCTGTTTTAGGAGTATGAAGCGGAGCTTGAACGAGGCAAGATCGAGCTCCTCCGCAAGTACAAAGCGCTCGACGATGAGCGAAGAAAGCAACAGTGTTGATGGACAACCACAGGTGATTCAAGGGATAATTTAGGCTTTTAATTAGCCTATAGCAATGGTGGTGGAATTGGAATGCAAGGCTAAAAATCGGAGAAACAACCTGCCACGTGCTGCAGTAAATGCAAAAAAAGTATAATATTCTAGTAACCACGCTTTAAATAAGATCATTAGCGAGGATTCATAGTAAATGGACGTCAATCAGGCGGAATCAGACTGACGAGCCTTGGGTGTTCTATGGATTTCCAGGTCAGAAAAAGATATTGGGTAGATTGGAGATAAGTACAGTGTATTCAAATGACTAGAACAATTGTATGCAATTTCGTGGGAAAGAAACCAGAAATGTGTGGTTTGAACTCGGAGAATGACGGAGGCGGTTATCTTTCATTGTTCAAGATCTCATCTTTTTGTATGAGTAGTCATTTCAAAAGTTACTATATTTTAAAAGATAAGAGGAAATCGTGACTAATAAAAATATTTTTTATTGCATTTTTGTCATTTTCTTCCGGCCGATAACTGGTTAATAAAAAAAATGAAATTTTAGAATTACAAAACAACCAATTGAAGCACCTCCTACAAATATATAATTTGGTCTACCTGGACATAGCTTTAGAAGAAATGTGGATAGTTTGCTCCTTTTTATGCTGACAATTAGCCTAGTGCGTTACAAAGTAGCGCTTTAAAATGTCTAATCATCATCGTGTCAAAGACCATCGTAATTTAGAATTCAGCGTTAGAAGATTATTAACCAAGTGGTCAAGAACAATGTTGTATAGTCTACAGCAGGGGTTCTCACGGACCGGGCCGACTGGGACATGTAAGGTCCATCCATCCAGATTGGCCCCAAAATTACCAACCAAACTACCAACGTTCGATCCCGATCGGTGCGCTACTTTTTATATTATTTAAAAAATATCCTATTAGAATTTTACCAATAAATATTTTTGTTAGGAAGAATTTTAGAAACCGAACCGGTCTGTTTTTTATCAACGCCGGCCAAAATTTTCAGTTTTCAAATTCAAAAGAGATATGTCCTCAATTTCATTTTGGTGGGGACTTTTCAGTTCAAGTACAAAATCGAGAAAAAAAAGAGTTCTTCCTCTTGAAGATAGGAGAATTGAAGTTGTATCGAAGGCTCTGAGTGTCAACAGAAGCCTCATCAGGGCTTTGCCCTCATAATGGAGAAGCACTTGGCAGATCTCTGCGTTTTTGCATTCTGTACGAGATTAGTTGATTCATGCTTTGTGCCTCAGAATACTACATTCCGTTTTCGAAAGAACTACTGGGTAATCAAAAGTACCTCGATTGTTTTTAATATGAAATAATATATGAAATAATATATAAAATATATTGTAATTGCAGATCAGAGATTGAATAGACAGAAGCACAAGCAGGAACCAGATTTTCTCGAGGAATGCATTTTCCGGGATAAAAAAAGCGGGTTGACATATGACCAACTGTTTTTTTTAAATAGGAATTTTAAATTCCCGAAGAAAAATTATTAAACAAAAAACTTTTTTTAATGACCATTTTTATCAATACAAAAACAAACCGTTGTGGGAGTATATTCTTTAAAATCTTAAATTAAAGTAAACTAAAATACAAAACATTTTCAGTGAAACGGTAGTTTTCAAGCTTCGCAAAAAAGACATTTCGCAGTCGAATGTCTTCTGGATGAACTTTTAAGTCCAGTAAGTCCAGACGGGTATTTGTGGCTGGTTTTGAGCTAATTTGGAGGCAAAATTCGTGGTCTCGAATTACAAAACAAGCTTCAAGGTCGTCCGAACTTTTTAAGAACCACCCAATTGACACGATGCAGTCTCGCTTTTAGTTGAAATTAACACGCTACATTTGCATATTGCACACCCAAAAAGTACTTTTTAGTTTTTATTTACGAAAAAAATTTAAAAACTTTTTTTTTGGAATTCTCTCTTTAGGGCAATAAAATTGTTTTGGAGTATAAACACTTCGGACTCTAAAAGTACAGTCGCATTTATTGCAATTTATTGCCGTCAACACCCTAAAATAGAATTAAATGAAATGACAAACAGACGCAGTAAATTATATAAAAACGAAAAAATGCTTTGAAGAAACCATAAACCATCCGCATCGTAGAACAATCTTTTGGTTTCATTTATTGGCATTTCTCTCTAATTGGTCCATTCAGAAGCAGCTGTTTCACCTGTTTATCTCCCATTTGTGTTTTGACTGGAGAAGGTTTTTGAGGTTTTGACTCAATGGATCAAACCCTTGTGACAATTCTTGGATTTTATGGCAAACTAAGTATTTTTAGATAATGATTTTTTATGAATAATACACCCACTTATAGGATCCGAGGAACCTCTTTTCGACTTGTATTTGACTATGGTCCTCATTACTGTGTACTGTCTCCAAAACGACGCATTTAAACCCGAAGGAGTTGTATATTTTCTGGAATAATTTTTGAAGCTCTTTCGTTTGAGATAAATTCAAAAACGGTCCCTGACGATCGCTTCAAGTGTTAAAGGAGTAGACAATTGGCATAGTACACCCACATTCATTATAACCCATTTCCGCAAGTGTAAACAACATTCAGAGATGGAATTCGGGAAGAGATTGATAATGTGCGATATGTTGCTTTAAAATCTTCTGAATCTCTTTCTAACCGCATTTAGCATTCCTCTCTAATTGGCCATATCCAGAAGCAGATGTTTCATCGTTTCCGTTGTTTTCTTTACAGTAGTTTAGTGGGGTTCTATTCATTTCAGAATATTTTTTTTTTGATTTCTGAGGCTCAATTTCACAAGGAAAACATCCTCTGGCATTACCCTTTTAGAATTTTATAATCTAATTCTTAGAAAGGCTTGTCTTAGAACAAATGATTGTGACTACAATTCGCACTAATAAATAAGTGGAATGTAAATAAGAAGAATCACTGCCATTGTAGTGGGAAAACAAGAATGGGAACAGTGAATGATCCATCCAATAAACAAAGTGAATAATAGGGTTAAAATTGTAGCTGAAGAAAATGCCAATGATTTGGAGGGTTTTCAGATTTTTTTTTAAAAATTTTATATTTTGATAGCGTCGATAAAATAATTTTTGATTTTTCAAAAGGCGCGACACCACATAATTAGGGGATCTTGGTTTTTTGAATGCAGGCACTGATATATTTCTCTGATACGCCAAGAAAACACTATGAAAGTGCGTAAACATAGTGCTATCTAGTCATAAGGACCTCTTTTCGAATAAAGAAGTAATCTGTTCGTGGAGACTAAGCTCCACACTTCTCTCCTGAATGTTAAATGATGACTGTTTGGGATTATTCCTTAGGTCGCAGAAGTCAAATGCCGAAGGGAGGCCTAATTAAGTAATGGAATTAGCGCCTGCTTCTGAATGCATCATGTTTTGCATACAGCCAGCCTCACCTCGGAATATTGCAACAACAAGAAACTAAATTAAAAGTTTCCTGGAGTTAATTTTCAACCGGTGGATAAACAGTTCTGAAGCTTTCTGTACGACAGCTGAAAATGGGTGGCTCACAATGATAGTTTTTGTCAGAAAAATTGGTTTATAAAAAATAAAAATGCATTAATTTATTTTTAAAAAAAGTGGAATATGAGGTTTTAAATGTTAAAATTCGTAAAGATGATATCGGATTACTGTAGGTAGTTTCCGTTTTTAAGTATCAAAGCCGTCGACGTAGCTGGAAAACAAAGAACACATGGGAGCTCTAATTTCCGCTCTTCAATACGCTGTCGGGGGAGAGATAATATGAAACAAGGCATCTTGGGCTGAATTCCAAGAATTCGGGGAGAAGTATTCCGTGGTATTCGCATGAAACAACCCTATTAAACGAGATATTCCGTGGTTGGAAGTACAAATATTGGTATTTTTCAGGGCGGTGAGGGGGATCAGTACGGTAGTGACGGAGAGGGCGGGGAGATGACGGTGTTCAAGGCGATTTTCAAGAAGTATAAGAGGAGAGCCCCGCCCCCGGATCTACAGGAGGTTATAGGTAGGGAGAGAGAGAGAGAGAGAGAGAGAGAGAGAGGAGAGAAATCAGACTTTGACACGATTCAGCATCATTTGAATTTAGCACCGCAAATTTGCATAGAGCCCACCAAAATATATTTTTTGGTTCATATTAGCCTGATTTTTTTTGTAGTTGATTTTTGGACTGCCTGCAGAACAGAGGAACCCGCTTTTTAAATATTTTTTCATCAGGTCCAATTTGTATTCCAGAGTGAAAGGGCAAATTTTGTTTGCCCTTTCACTCTGGAATACACAAAGCTAATGAAAGCAAAAAAATGTAATAAAGTAGCTTTTGTTAAAATTTCAAATAACTTTTCATGTTTCTTTGATTAAACAATTCATATTTTTGTATTCGACAATCTCCCACCTCGATAAAATGCGGATGTTTTTGCCTTTTTTGTATTTGAGCGGTTCAAAACATGTATCTTTTTAGAAATAGAAATGTATCGTCTGAAGAAGAAAAAAATAGAAATTGAAGTGGGGAGCATACATGGGCACAATACCGTAACCCGGTTGGCCCCCTTTGAAAAAGTTCTTTTTGGGTGGTCGACTCTTACACAAAATGCTGCCCATGTCTAAGACAAATAAATAATGTTGTTGTTTTTCCCTCTGGCAGAGATCATTCGTAAAATTACCAGCCGTTTCAACGAGAGAACAATCTAGGAAAAGCCTGAGTTTCTCTTGATCGTACACGTATCTCTGCCGCTGGTATCTCGGAATAATTGACCATTCATTGGAATTTGACCTACCGAATTTTTTAAACTGTATTTCTGAAGCTAATTCATTTAGATTGAAGACAGATGCCTATAAAACTAGGCAGTAATTGAATAATTCTTCCTTTTCTAATAAATCCAATCGAGCATAAAATTCTGTTCAGACTTTCCTTTGAAAGGTCACATTTTTCTGCTTCTAAAGTCCACGAGATGAGATTATTATTGTTTTTTCTTGAAAACTGTCAGACTCACGAGGTATTCCTCATGCGATGATCACTGGAACATACTAATTGAGTGCATGACTGCCCAGGTGCTCTTTACGCTCGAACAAAGAAGGAATGAAGGAAGGATTTGCTTTAAGAACCTTGATGTCATATTTTTATATAGTTTTAATTTTCACTTATGAATAAAGGCCATTTTTGATACAATAATAAATTAAAATGAATGATTCGAGGAAGGACTAAAAAGCGACTACAATAAAACATTAATTCGAAAATATGTTTTCGCTTTAAAAATCATCTAAGAAGGATTAGTTAGGTTGATTTGATGAATGAAAGTACTTTCTTTCAGTGATTTTTTGGTACTTTGATTTTTCATAAAAGTTTTGGCGCAATATTCGCTAATGTTTCTATGTGGAATGGATGAAAACGATAAGAGTGTGGAAATCAGCGGAACAGCGAATGGAAGACAATTCTTTTGAATTCCAACAGTGGAGTGATGTGGTAAAAGTGCAAAATTTAGCTATTGCCGCATTTGATGACAGACCCTTTTAAAATTTGGTATAAAAATTCACTTAAAAGCTGAGTTTTGGTCAAATGGCCTTTGGTTGCCAAAAAGCGGTCTTTTTAATCGCATTTAAAGAAATATGTACGTTTTTAAATATCGGTTGTATATTGTATTCACCAAAAATCAAAAATATTTATGAAAAACGCCAAATTCTTCGAAAATCTATTTGTAGTTGACGAATAACAAGAATCATGCACTTCTACCGCTTTTCCTGATTTAAAGGGCTAATTATAAAAAAAGAATAATGTTTGAAACTGAAAACAGGCGTTGAAATGTGCGGAATGAATGGAAAGAGTGACACCAGCGAGAGAATTCCTACATCTGAATTTACGATTTGTTTTTTTGTAACTAAACACTGGAATAGTCGCAATTTACGAGCTCACAGCCGCCGCCGTTCGGAAATCGCGGGAAGGAATAAAATGGGCGAGTGATCTCGGAAAGCTATGTAATTGTACTTTTGAATATTGCAATTGAAGGAATAATTTGTCTGAATGGGAGAATGTAGATCAAAGTGTTAATGTGATGCAATCAGAATAAGGCGCCCTTTTGTGTGATGATTTTATGGGCCAATTTGTAAAGGCTTTATTAAATAAATGAATGGGAATTAGTTACAGATTTTACTTGTAAGAAATGATTAATTTTGCAAGTCACAAAATTTTCACTAAAAATTTGAGTTTCGGAACACAGAAGGTACATTTTCCAACAATAATGAAAGTTTTTTATTTTCTTTAAAAATTATTTTTGCATACATAGTTTTCGAAACTTTTACTCACTTTAGGCCCTAGGTGCTTTCAATTGTCAGTTGAATTTGTATGACCAGAGAATTTTAGAACAGAAATTTGAATTTTGGGGCATAAGAGTGTTTTTTTTCTCTCAAGAAGGTTGTTTACCTCCACTTTTGTCTACTTTGTTTACATGACTGCTAATTGCTGGATCTCATGTGTCTAAGTAACAAAACGCCACAATTGAACCCATTTATCGCAGCACCGTCTTTTGTTTTTAGTTCCGGTAGTTTTGGAATTTGTGTCAGAATTCTGTAGATACAAAAAATAAGGCCTTAAGAGTGCCATTTTGGATGCTATATGCAAATATGGGTTGCTATTTTCAAAAGAGAACGGGTCGTGTCTAACACTGTCTAGATCCCACGCTTTCCAGTCTGAGGAAAACAACGGAGGCGAACCCATTGGTCTGAGTGGCGTCTTTTGTTCACAGCCATCCTAGTTCCGGTCGCTTGGGATCTACATTATTTCACATTAACTTCACTGTACAGTGCTAAAATATGATTTAAAAGCTAAAATAATAGAAGACGAATCATGAAGAATATAAATCGAGGGACATCTTCATATCTCAAGTCCATCCCCTTATATTATGCCTTTCGCCTGGAAAAACAAAAGTACACTCGGAATTAGAAGTTTCTAGTGCTTGATTCATAATTATATATTAGAACTATTCTTCATATGTTTTAGCTCGCCTTGATTCATTATAATCAAGCGAAATGATGACAAAAAGAGGAAATCTTATGAAATTTCTGTTTTCGCCCGAAGAACACACAAAGTATTCTTAAATCAAGGAAACAAACTCATTGTCAGCAATGGAAATTTAAGCGGATTTAGCTGAAAAGGGCTTAAATCTGTAGAAATTGAGGATTTAAAGGAAAGGCCGTTGAAATCCAAAAACTAATTGGGATCTATTTCTGTAGACTAATACGAGCGATGAGAACAGTCTTTGAGGTGGAATTTTTGGGAATTACGGTGAATTTGTGAGTAATCTTTAAAGGACTGGGTATATGGAATTAGCTTACTAGAGAAATATGAGAGAAAGGAACAGGGAGAGCAAGGAATATAGGTTGCCCAGCCTCAAACACCGAAGCCTAGAATTAGCAAGGCGGAATAACACGGAAGTACGCCCCGGGCGTTTCCGAAAATAGCAGTTGCTCTAAAGAATACCCTGGGTATTTGTCACCCAGGCGTCTGCCTAGTTCTTAATTTATAAATTTTTGGCAATTCTCTGTCTATGTCATTCCGCAATTTCGTTTTGTAGACTATTAAAAAGTGGTCGTGCCTACGCTTCCCGCGCCCGCCGATATCGTACGGGTGTGAAACATGCGGCGTCACAAATTGGGACTCACAATCTCATACAATCAGAGTTTTCTGCGTCTTTGCAGACTGGAACATTGAAAATTCAAAAGTGACGACCAAAAAGTCGATAAATCGATGGATTGGACGGTTTTTTCACAGGGACGAAGATTTTTTACAAGTCGACCCGGATCGTGAAAATAAGTATGCCTCTTGTTTACAACTGACTAAAACTGGAATTCTAAGTTGAAACTGGAATTAGAATATTGACACCGATTTTTTTTAGAAAACTTTCTATTTTCCATTTAGCCCAATTTAAATCAAATAAAACCCCTTTTCAGACCCCCGTCTCGCTGGTGCCGAAAGCGTCCTGGATGTCCGTTCGCTTGAGGGAACTCTTTCCTTTGGGAAGGAGGGCCTTTTCGAGCGACTGGGGCTGAAACCGCTCAAGGAGTGGAGAGTGGCCTCTTTCGGTGACAGGAAGGGACTCTACCTCCTACCGGGACTCTTACGGTAGGAATTAGAGAGAGGGAGACCCTGTCAATTTAGCCCCGGAGCGGACGTGGAGTGGATGAAACGCGTCGTCGGCTACACTGAACCCCCGAATAGGACCAATATGGACGCCCATGGAAACGCTCCCAAATCGTGAGATTTTGTCTTTTCCTTACAGTAACATAAATATTTTAACGTTAAAATGAGTACTTTAAATTCGATTAATTAAATATATTTCAGAAATGTGATGAGGACGTCTGGGAAGCGGCTGCGATGGACCACTTTGGGAGTGGAGTACGACTGGAACACGAAGGAGTACCCGCCGGAGGGAAGGCCCATCCCGGAGGAATTGGTCCTTTTTGGAGAGGTTCGTAAAGGAAAAAGGACCAGAGTTCGGTCCCCGTCGGTGCAATCTTTTATTGTGGAATTTAAAGATCAGTTACAACTATTTAAGGAAAATTTTGAAGCTTTTAAAACCTTAGAACGGGCAATATGCGACCAAAAAGCAATGAAATTCTATTGAATAACACAATTTTATTGCTTTAGGCGGATCTCCCATTTGTTTTCGCAGTGGATCACAGACGAACGGACAAATAAAATAAATTAGCCTTAAACATCGGAAATTACCGACTAGACGATAGGTAAAGGACGAGTGCCATATGGAAAAAGGGGTTCTTTTTAGGACTTATTTCTTCGACCATCAAAATACGAAAAATTTACGGGGCAAAACGCAAAATCTGATATAAAATAGAAAACTTTCGCTTAAATTACATTTTGTCTTTAAATTGTATTTTCAGGTGGTCTCGGAAGCCCTTGGCCTCGGCAAAATGACTCCCGACGCTACGATCATCAACTACTATCCTCCGAAATCCGCCCTCTCTCCCCACGTCGACCGGTAATTCCCACTTCCCCTCTGTCAGAAACCACATTTCCAGGTCGGAACGGAGCAAGGCCCCTCTGATTTCTCTGTCCCTCGGCCAATCGGCCGTATATCTCTCCGGCGGAATGTCCCTCGACGACCCCGTGATTCCCATCTGGCTGCATTCGGGAGACGTCCTGGTGATGCACGGGGAACAGCGACTGGTCTACCACGCCATCCCCAGTGTGTGGCCGACGAGGAAGTTCTCGGTGGAGGAGGACCCCTTCGTGGGAGAATACCTCAGCCAACACCGCATCAACATGACCATCCGACAGGTCAACCCCTGATCCCCTAGGTTCATTCTCTCATAATATAGGTCTTATTTCTGGTTGCCCCGAATTGGTTGTTTTGTTGAAGGAGAATAAAGTGCGATCTGTTGATTCCTTAGATTATAATATCTTCTACGATGAAATGATCCTACGCTTCACGAGTTGGCTCCAGTACCCAAAATGACATCGGCCAAAAAGTTTTAGAAGAACATCGGGTCATAGTGTCAACTATATGGATACTTCCCTAGGAACTACCACGCTCCTGGGAGACACAATGGTATCTTGTGGCCTTTTAGCCCTTATTGGAACTAAGCTAGAGTGGGCGAAAGATTTTCAGAGAGAACAGAACGGATTTATATATAGTTCATTGTAGGTGGACATAAGCTGTTTATTAATAGAAGTGGCAGACTGGAGAGCCGGTCCGCCGCCACTCCGCCGTGTCCCTGCCGTGTGTTTATTGCAACTCGATACAGAAGGCGACATCCCCATTCGATTTTTTACTTGTGGGAGCTCCTATCAAGAAGAAAGTCTTCTTGACAAAATGAAACACACAATTTCGTACTAATTGTTTTATTACACGTATTAGTACTTACTGTGTGGAGAAATGAGTCCTTGGTTTCTTCTTGTGGTTGAAGTGGTCGTCGTAGGGAAGGGGGATGCTTGATCGATGACAGTTGGTGCGAAGGCGTTGATAGGAAAGAAGTGTTGTTCCGAAGCTGTCTCTGTTCTCGGGCAGGTCCTTTTATCACCACATTTTGCATATTGTTTGTCTGCGCTTCTTCTTCTTTCTAGCTATTTAGGGCCATGTCTACGTCTCGAACTATCTCAGCTATTTATTATTAAACAATACAATGAGAAGCATTTATTTAGCGCTTCTCGATCTATACGATTATTAATGAACTGACAGATTTTATGGTTTTAGATAGGAAAACAATATAGACTAAGGTATTAATTGATATAATTAACATTTAATATCACGTTCGTAACAGCTCCTGTGAGCGTATTCTGAAAAGAGTTGCTATTTTCGTTTAGGAGAGGTTTACGGATTACCATAGGATCGCTGACAGGGCACTGTGTGGTGATTTGACATTTGGCACATCTCACATCTTGTTGGTGTACTTTGATGACCGGGACCGAGAGGATTTATGCATGAAACACAATCATTTTGGTTGCATCAGTATTTCTGTCATTTTTTAGAAATGACACGAATGTGCGGAATGCCTCAGTGTTACGGGATTTAGCACTGCAAAGGAGGCACAAACGGAATGGTCTGCGAATTATGTTTTTTGGGTAATAGCCATGAACGTCTGGATTCGAATTTTCAAATGGGATGTCTGGAATGATAGGGTTGAATGCGGGTGTTGATTTGTTTAAGAATGTTGTAAAAGGGTTGTTACAATAAAATGAAGATTTCTGTTGAGGAATCTACTGAGGTATGTGGTTCTGGAGTAGCGGGATCTGGCGGCCGTCCTGTCCCAGTCGTACTGCCGTGTGTTTATTGCAGCTCTATACAGCGGGCGACAGATCCTCCGGGCGAGGGTCACACTCAAGTTTTCAACCAATTTTAAAATTTTACTTTGTTATGTCATGCCTGTTTGATTCTTACAAAGACACTATTAATTACCTTAATTTTGTTTGTTTTGCTTGCCAAAGTATGTTTTCTTTTTTCTTTGTTTGCTTTTTCGAAAACACCGCTAATCTTCCCTTGTAGTTTCCAAACTTTTCTCCTTTTCTTCCGGCCCGAAAATGTTCATAAAAATTGATTTATTTTGTCAGGTGCGGTCTTCATTTTTTTTTAAAATTCGCAGTACAAAAACTTCCATGGAGTCGAAGAAAAGAGTTAGCATCAAGGAAATCTCTCCAAGCGTCGTCCTTAAAATATACAAAAAGGTTTCGAATTTAAAATATAACATTTACACGAATATTTAGATAGACTTAAGGTCTTTTCTGAATCTCCTCGAAACATGCGCTTCTTCCAGAGATTTTATTCAAAACCACAAGTGTGGTTTCAGACGAAGAATAACACAAAGGTTGTTTTTGAAGGTTCGTTTGATGGCTGTTTTGAACCAATTTCCTCTGTTTTTGGGTTACAAAAGAGAAGAATCTTCAATTACATGGATATTACGACAATCGAGAGAAGAAAGTGTTTCTCGAAGGAAACATAGAGGACATTGAAGAGATCCCCGATTTCGGGCTTCATTTGTTCAGATTTGAAGTTTTCGAAGTGGTAAGCTGGTAAAAATAGAATTCTCATTAAAATAAATTTTGAGGCAAATTTGGAGGATCCTTCAATTATTCATTTTCTTGTGAAACTGCTAGAGCCACTTAAACTTTCATGCGAAACATTCGATGCAAACAGAAATAGCCTTGAAACAATTCTGAAGCTTTCTTCCGTTGTTTCGCATTTTATCACCAATATACATCTGGATGAAGAAGAATTGCCTCCTGGGAACTGCTTATCCAAGGTTTCATTTTAAAAAAAGAGTTAAATTCAACTTTTTTGGATTGGACCAAAGGAATTAGCAATCTATGCAATGAATTCATACTTCAGTTTTGTCGATTTTTTCTCTGAACATTGCATTTTGAAAATTTTGAACGTTGGAGATTCGACTGAAGTGGAGAAATCGATGCTACAGTTATGTGAGGTATTTTTTAAGCAAGACACTGTGAGTGAGTGAATGAGTGAGTGAGTGAGTGAATGAGTGAGTGAATGAGTGAGTGAGTGAGTGAGTGAGTGAGTGAGTGAGTGAGTGAGTGAGTGAGTGAGGAAAATGGATCCAAATAGTTTTCTGAAGTTTCACAATGGACTGTCTATGGGAACCAAAGAGTCTATTATCTTGAGCATCTCCATCAGCGTTTTCTTTAGAAAATCCATGCGTATTTCTAAAATTGGAGCACTAATATTTGGAGTTCCATTACCACAGGTAATGTTATGTACCTCAATTTCATTTCCCTTATTTTCAGGAAAATATTGAAAACGCCGAATCAGCTGAACTTTATCTGATTCCTCAAAAGGGAAGAAAACTGTTTCTCTCCGTTTTCATTCGATATTTCCATTGGAACCCTGAGGCCATGAGTCCTTCAATCACTACTCTTTCTTCATTTGATGGCCTGGTCGACACTATTTACAGTAACGTGTTTGAGAGATTTCCTATTGATTTATCGGGGTTTTCTTTTGAAAATGGAGAGAGACTAACCGAATTGGAGAAACTTTTTGAGTAGACAAAGATCAGCGGACAATGTTGTGTAATCTGTCATTGAATAAAGAATTTTAAAATTTACATTCTTCTTTGAGTCAGCAATCCAGTGCTTACAATAAAGTTTTTTTCATTTAAAGTTTATTCGACTTATGGATCACTAATCGTAGTCATCGAATGGCTCTGCCAATGTTTCGCAAGCCTCACGAAACTCGTTAAGCTTACAATTTTTTCTACAGCAATACTTGGCGAACTGGAGGAAGTCGCCATTCCACCTTACTCTGAAACATGTCAGTTTACTAAATGGTTTGTTTTCTTACTTTGTGTCTGCTACCCTACAAATGGCGGCAAGCACTTGTCTAACTTTGTGAGCACATGCGTAAGTTGAGGCAGTCTCAGAGAAGACAGCGAAGGAGAGGAGCAGAAACAGGAGGAGCTTCATGGCACACTGAAAGAATGACGGAATGGGGCTTTTAAGGGAAGGGCAGCTGCACTTCGACCGCCACCCCACCAGTACAGTCATTTACGATGGTGTTTGTGCAGAAAATGTCTGATTAAGTGTGGAAAAAGTAGAGAGAGGGGCCAGAAACCATTGTAGCGTTTGGTAGAAACCAAATCACTAGAAAGAGCACAGCATTCATCACAGTACCCTCTCTTTTTTCAGACTAAATATGTTGACCAAAACATTCAAATTCAAATACAAACACAAATCTACCTACACAATGCGAACGAAATAGATCAACCGCAGTTGTTCTGAAAACTTAGAACATAACTGGGTCTTTGACTTTCTGGGGCTGTGGAAATGCCCCTTATTCAAATGGCCTAGATTCAACTACCGTAATCCTCAATTATAGCAAGTAGGATTTTCATAAACCAAGCAAAATCCTGTTTTAAAATCATGTTAAAATTCCATTGTTCATGGACCTTTGAGTGAAACTCGTAGAATGTCGACAACAGAGTAATTCTCAGTCTTTCTGTGTCACCAAATTTGACGTAAATCATTTTATTGTCCGCTGAATATATAGATGAATTTGTTCTTTCAGTTGTGGGTGGTCGAATAAATACCTAAATAAATAGATAAGTCAGTCATAAACGTCTTGTGTTGGAGAGATCCCTATGGGCACTATTACTTTGTGCCCAAAATTGAAACTCTTTCGTTATTGTCTAAATCAATCAGACTTTAAGAGAAAGAGAGAGAGAGAGAGAGAGAGAGAGAGAGAGAGAAAGAGAGTGAGTGAGAGAAAGAGAGTAAGAAAGAGAGAGAGTTGGGATGTAATTAATAGGAAAAAGTGGCTAATTCCAAAAAATCGGTGTAAACTTTTGAGCACAGTGTGACCGGGTGTGTCCCCACCCGTTGACTGATTTTCGGCCCTTTTCTGTTAATGAACCAGACATTTTCCGGACAAACAGCATCGTAAATGACTGTATTGCCCTCATAGAGTCCGAAGTGCAACTGTCTTTTTCCTATAAAATAAGCTTCCCACCATAATCCCTCTAGTTCCCCATGAAACTCCTGCTCCTCGTCCTCTTCTCAGTGACCTTAGTCACTTCGTCTCCATCGATGCGTCTTTGCGGAAATGATCTAGTCGAGGCGATCCAGACCGTGTGCCGCGGAAGGTGGGTAATTTTACGATCAAAAATTAAACTTTCCAATAAGCTGCCTTCTTTTTCAACAACAAATTACAACAACTTTTTTAGTATTAATGTTTAAATTTCAGGAAACTCTCTAGCACTCGTCACTTTATGAGCTCGTGTTGCCAGAAGAAATGTGATGTGGCTCAGTTCCTCCGAATGGTTTGTCCCGAAGAAGGAGACGACTCTTTCGAAATGTTCTGATAGGCCGTTAATGCAACTCGAAATAAAGTGTTTTCTTAATCATGGGAAGCAAGAAACAGAAAATTGGAAACAGGCCTAAGTTTCACATAGAATAAACAGTTCTATCGTTGTGTTTGTTAGCTAAGAGAGAGAGAGAGAGAGAGAGAGAGAGAGAGAGAGAGAGAGAGAACACGATTGATCGTTGGTTCAACAACTCTGCTAGCCAAATGTCGCGTATCTGAGCCCTATCTACTTTTTCCTAATTAGCCTGTCATTCTCAGCCCAAACAAAGTCGTAAATGACTCATTGCAGCTGAAGTTCCCCTGACTTTTCCGTATAAAAGGATCCAGTGAAGATTCCCTTTAGTTCCCCATGAGGCCCCTCTTCCTCCTCCTTCTCTTGGTTGCCTTGGCCACATCCGCTCCCCACCACTCGAAAAAAATAAACGCAGTGTGCCATGGAAAGATAAGGTAATCTCAACTTTCATAGTTTTAGTCTTCACGTTTATAAAACTATTTGCAGGATTCTTTCCGAAGAGAAATCGTTTGTTGTTATGCTTTCTTGCATTAAAGAAGGAAACTGTAATCTTGGGAAGCTCCGTGAAATGGTTTGCCAAGAAGAAGGAGAAGACCTTTCTATCGAGAGTATATATCCTCATGAAAACTGAACAGTACAACATTGTTGTAATCTTAGAAAAGAACTTTCTTGGCTTTCCCAAACCCCAATAAACCAATCGAATGCTTTCTTTATTCTCTCTGTTTCCCATTTCTTAATCCGAATCCCTTCCGTCTTCACTGAATCTCGAGTAGTGTCTCTTCGCTGACGCCGAACCTCGTCTTGTGCTCTTCGAAGAGCCTCCTCAGTTCGTCTACGTACCGCTGATGAAGCTGCTCCACCTGCTCCACCAAGGGGGCTTCGGTCTTCTGAACAGGGATGGGGGCACCAACGACCACATCGATGGGCCTTCGAAGGGGAAGACACCCGAACTTGGTCTGTAGAAAAGAAGTAAGTGATGTCTTCATTTCCTCACCTGGAAAATTCCTCTTCCGTAGAAGATCGGAAACGAAAATCCCATTTTCTTCTTCGTCCAGGCTTGAAACTCCCTCAAGATGGAGCCTTTCGGGTTAGGTAACTGAATTTTCAGTTAACTTTTAATTGAAAAAAAAGAAACCTGGTTGAATGCGTCGTTTTCGCCAAATGAGTAGACTGGGACAAGATGGGCTCCGGAGAGAAGAGCCTCGCGGATGAAGCCTTTGCGGGAGGAGAGGGTCAGACGGTGACGGCCAGGGTGGGCGTCCAGGGCCTCCTCAGCACCACCTGACGGAATATCTCTCTCTCTCTCTCTCTCTCTGTATCTCTCTCTCTCTTTCTCTCTCTCTCTCTCTCTCTCTCTTTCTCTTTCTCTCTCTCTCTCTCTCTCTCTTTCTCTTTCTCTCTCTCTCTCTCTCTCTCTCTCTCTCTCTGTATCTCTCTCTAACCCACCAACTACAATCACAACCGCCCTTCCTTTGCCACACTTGTTCAGTACGTAGTGGATGCTCTCCCTCGACGCATCTATGCATCCCAACATCATAAGAATCTCCCTCCTGATCATAATCGAAAAGTTCATCGACAGAATGCACACTTGAAACTGCACACCCGGGAACTGCAAAGGATTACAGTAAGTTACACAAAGTTCCACAAAACCTTCTCAAGTATTCCTGCTCCATTGGTAGCAAAGCAGCCGTATGGCCCCAGAGACATGACTCCATGTGGGTGGATTCCCAGGATGTAGTTGTGTTCTGGAGGAAGGTCGGCTGTCTTGTGGAGGGACATGGGAAAGTGCTCTGTGAACCAGCTGTAGAGGCTCCATCGTTTCATCCACTCAGAAGGGTAGGAGCCTCTTATGGAGGAAGGACGGTCGATCAGGTACCAGGCGGAGTAGAGGAGGGGGATCTGCCATTGGAAGGAGAGCAGCTGGAAATTGAGATATGAAAGAGAGAGAGAGAGAGGGAGAGGGAGAGAGGGAGAGAGAGAGAACTAACCAAAGCGATTGGAAGCAGAAGGCAGATGAGTGCCATGGGGAGGGTGAGGAAGAAGTGGTAGGACACGGCGAGTAGTCCCCGATTCCTAAGCCACAACTGGTCCAAGCGCTGCCATTTGATGCTCACCTGAATATTTCACTTACTCGAAACAACCAGAGGAAAAGAAAAAATACAGAAACTTAAAGACGAAAGGGCAAAAGCCTACATCTTTTGTGTTAGTTGATTCAGGCTGACCGCTAGCCGAGGACATCCGAGTAGAAATGAGGGAACTTATGGAGGTCACTGGGTGAGGGGCCACGTGAAGTCACGAATAATGCTAATTCGCCTCTATTTTGAATAAAATATAATAAATGAAACCGTCAAGGACCTCTTTTTCACTGTTGATTTGTCTATTGTTCACATTACTATATGTTGCGGGACTACCCTTGCCGCAGCCGCCGATTTTGTACGGGGGTGAAACGCGCGGCGATACCATGAAAATGACGACCAAAAATCGATAAACCAATGGATTGGACGGACGAGCAAAACCGTGCAGGTAGTTCGTTAAAGTGCCGGTTATCCACAGGTGACTGTCGCCTGGA
Organism: Oscheius sp. G VE-2021; assembly: GCA_022343465.1. Classification (NCBI taxonomy): domain Eukaryota; kingdom Metazoa; phylum Nematoda; class Chromadorea; order Rhabditida; family Rhabditidae; genus Oscheius; species Oscheius sp. G VE-2021. The sequence goes on from JAJQXH010000023.1 coordinate 5,489,752, forward strand.
GTGGCCAAAAAATGGCATTTCATATGCAGATTTCTCCAAAACAACGCATTTAAACCCAAAACTGTTATATATTTTCTAAAATAACTTTTCAAGGTCTTCAATATGAGATAAAGTCAAAAAATTCCCTAACGGATCCTTTAAAACCCACATTTAAGGGTGATATTTTCTAAACAGTTATATATTTTCATGAAAGGCTATTCAAGCTCTTTAATTTGAGATAAGGTAAAAAAAGGTCCCCGTTAAAATATTTTGTCCTTACAATAACAATAATATTTATTTCGTTTATTCTTCGTCGTCGTCTTCCTCGCAATAGCAGCATTTCTTCAGTCGATTGCAGAATTCCGCCCTCAATGAAGTACAGAAAATAAGAAGGACGTAGGGAGACACAATGGTTCCAATCTCGAAGAAGTAGCTGTAGGCCTCGACGAACAAAGTTCCGTCCATGTCAATGAAACCTGAAATGTTAAATTAAAAATTAAATAATGTAATTTGTTTTCACACGTATTTCAGCTGTTTGGCATATATCTAAATAATGCAAATGTGTTTTATCTGTTGGAGAACCAAATTGCAAAACAATCTAAAGTTTCAGGCAGTCGGATAAGTCACTTTGGCGCGTGGAATGTTTCCAACTGCCTACTTCCTCCTGTTTATTCTCTTTTTCACAGGAGAAGCTGGAACTACCGTAAGACCTCTCACAACAAAAAGAACTACAACTATCCCTACTCGGCATTCTACTTTGAAACCTACAACTCATCCGCAGAAGCCAATGACAACAACAATTCGTCAGAAGCCGATGACTACTACGACTGGAAGGCCGAAGACGATGGCTCCGACTACGAAGCCAACTGCGGCTCCTGGATGTTCTAAGCCTTGTAACCCCGGATATGTTTGTAAGACTGTGGGGGAAGTGAAAATGTGTGTTCATCAAAGTGGGTGAATGAATTGTTTAGATTTGGAAATCTTCATTTTTTCGGAGTAAAGTAGCCTTTTTTAAAGAATTGTTTAACTATAAATGGAACTCAATGGGATTCTCATGAGCGAGCGTTTGATATTTGTGTTTTTTTCAGTTCGTATACTTTTTTAGCAACTTTTGCTCAAAGCAGTTCCAGCTCTTCTAAAATTTCATTTATTAAATTAGCCACATAATTAACCAATTGGTTAATTGGCTTCATTGCAATTATTTAATTTATCTGAAACATGGATGTCACATTCTAACCAAAAACTTACTGGTCGTAATGGGTGCGTGTGTACTTTCCACGATGGATGAACTGAGGATTACGGGATTATTACAGGATAACAGAACCGAAGTTTAGGTCAAACACAAGTTTTACTTCCGCCTCATTTGAACTCTATTACTTTTATTGAAACATTTCCGTTAAATTTTTATATCCATTAAAGGATGGTCAATAAAAAACTATCATTTATCTCCATGTTACAATGTTTATAATTGTTATTTGTATATATCAGTCTGTCCTCAAAAGTTTGAAATGAAATGCTTCATTCCAGGTAAGAAAATAAGTACACATGAGGGATGTCTTTGTCATAGCTCTGCTCTTCTGTATTTTATCAAGTATCCTATGCGGTGGGTTCCAAACATTACTAGGATCAAGGGTGGCCAGTTTTTAAATAAAATTTAAACTGTTTCACAAACCACAGCGATGAAATCGAATTTTATTCTTATACGAAAAGGCTCATCGTCAGAGACAGTGTCTTAAACTTGACTTCTATTATTTAAATTTAGTTTGAAACGTTAAAAAAAAACTTTGAAACTAGGACAATAAAAATTAATAAGGTTTCTGAATTCTTTGTTTTTAAAATTTAATGTTCAATTTTCAGCTACCACCACGACCAAGAAGGCCGCCACGACAAAGAAAGTCGTCGTGACTACCAAGAAACCAGCTACCAAAACAACTCCAAAGCCAACTACGGTAAAGAAAGGAATAACTACCAAAAAACCAGTAGCCACCACAAAGAAGAGTGCAGCAACCAAGAAAGTAGTAGCCACAACCAAGAAGCCTCTTCAGACAACGAAGAAAGTAGTCACAACTACGAAGAAGCCGGTTGTCACCACCAAAAAGAATACCACTACCAAGAAAACTACCAAGAAGCCCACCCAGACGACAAAGAAAGTGGCCACCACCACCAAAAAGCCATTGGTAATCACCCCGAAGAGGCCTTCCCTTCCGGGAGGTCTAGCTCCGCCTCCTGGATCCCTTTCCGGAGGTTCCGTAATGACACCCCCTCCGATTCTTATGCCAGGACAGAATATAGGTGGTTTGGACCACCCACCGCCTGCAGTTTGGATTCCACCTTTCGGAAATGGGGGAACATTGCCACCCCCTCCGCCTCATCAGGAGCAGCCACAGTTTCCCCCGGTTCACTTTAACTATATCCCTCCTGGAAACTCTGGGTCGAACCCTCAGCCGCAGAATCCTTCTGGGAATGGCCTCTCTTCGGGAATGCAACCTGGTTCACTAGACGATCTGATGGCTAATCTACCGTATAACCCAAATGCAGTTCCTTCGAATCAAGGACAGCTCTCTGGGGCTGTGGCTCCTCCGATAGGGGGCTCTTCACTGGCTGAGATGATTGCTGCCATGAATGCTAATCAGACTGGAGGGACACCTCAGAACCAAGGAGGATTTGTGAATCAGAATCAAGGAGTTATCTCAGGAGGCGTAGTGCCCCCTTCAATGAGAAGATCGTTGCCTGTTTGATTTTGTGTTGAATGACATGAAGGATACTGTAGTAATGTTTTTGATTTGAAGATTTGAAGTGAATGTTTCACGTGATTGTGATAGAAAAACATTTTGCTAGACGATTGGTAAAGCCGACGTTGAAAAAAACTTTAAAATTTGCATCAGAAGCACATCAGACTTGGCTGAATGAGAATGACTGACAACGAGCGACCAATCAATTTACCAGTCAGACGTACTTTGAAGCAATGCAATTGAAACCCGAGATCAAACCTATCAATCTGCAGGTAATGAGTCTGATACGGGATTATGTCTGCAGATTTCGACGATTTGCACGTTTCGCAAAAAGAAGTGAGTACTTATACCATTTTAAAAATCTGTTGAAAAACAACCTTCACTACCTTCCACTCCATCACACACAGACACAGATACACAGACCCACAGTCACACAAACACACACACCCACACCCACACACACACACACACACACACACACACACACACACACACACACACACACACACACACACACACACACACACACACACACACACACACACACACACACACACACACACACACACACACACACACTTACACATATTCACATATACACGTCTTTCTATCTATTGTAACATTCACTTTTAGGGTAATTTCAAGCAGATATGAGGATCCTCTTCCTCCTCGCTCTCCTTCTTTGCATAATTTCTGCAGTTCTTTGTGGTAGGTCGCTGTTTTATATAAACTTTATTTATTTGTTTTAGCAACTACCAAGAAGCCAGCTGCCAAAAAAGGAGTAACCACCATTAAGTCCATAACGCCTTCTAAGAAAGTTACTATCAAGACCACCCTGAAGACAAAAGGAAGTGGATCAGGAAATAAAAAGACCACCCAGAAGAAGAAGGGCGGTACTATTACAACCAAGAAAGCGGTGGAACAAAGTAAGACCACCCTGAAGAAAAAAGGAGGTGGTCTCGCAACAAAGAAGCCAACCCAAAGGACAACCCTGCAGATAAAGGGTGGAGCAGCAAAAACCAAGAAACCTACTCCAAAGACCACCAAGAAAGGAGGCAATAGGAAAACAACCAAGAGTCCCGTAGGTGGCCCGCAGACCACCAAGATAATTGCCAAGAAACCAACAACGAAGAAGACCACCACTAAGAAAACGATCACGACAACTAGGAGGCCCTCCCTTCCGGGTGGCCTATATCCTCCACCTCGACCAACCACAAAGGGACCTATTCTCGAGGGAGAGTGGGCAGGCATTGGTGGTCCCTTCCCAGGGTTCAACACTAATATCCCTGTCATTCAGCCAATTCCCTCTGGGGTTGACCCTACGTACAATGGACACCCTGCTTTTCCATCTATGGGATCAGGGGTAATTTCTGGGGGATCCGTTTCGTCAGGAGGCATTCATGCCGATTTAGGATTTTCACGCTGGAAGTAGATTAGTCTTTTAGATAAAGTATTTGTAAGTCAGGATGTTTGAATAGGCACAGATCAAGGGATTGAGGAAGGAATGATATTGGTGAAAAACATGGGATCGAGGAAGGGAACACAAAAACTTTTTTGGGTACAGGTTACAGTAATAGGGTGCGGGTTACTGTAAGTCAGCTCAAATTTGATGAAATTATAGAAATAAGGCATAGAAACAATTGGAAATTCTTTCAGCCGAAAAAAGTTCTTTAAAACGAATTTTAAGAAAATTTTCACCACAAAAAACCTTTTCTAATTACTAAAATCGATTTTTAAAAAATTTTTTTTTATTTGTCGCACTTTGCCACTAATATTTCAATTTTAATCGAAAATAGAATTAAAATTGGCCGCGCTGCGATTTTTTATCGTAAAACGCATATTTGCCGTTTTCCACATGTACGTTATTTTGCTGTTTCTAAGCGAGGGACCCGAATTGGCAGCCTCTTTTGCCGCCCTTGCCCCCCTTGCCAGGCGCTCCCAAACCAGCTACGACCACCAAGAAGCCGGCCACCACAACTAAGAAGCCCGCCGCTCCGGGTGGTCCACCTCCCCTCACAGGGCGTTAGAATAAAGAACTTAAAATCAGACCTGTTTCTTGCTAGCATTATACCAATGTTTCACTAAACAATAATACGGGAAGCTTTCAATAAAGTTCATCAAGGAATAAATTCTTACATATTCGAAATGAAACAACAGGTCGAAATTTCATATGCTTTAAAAACAAAATTTACTAAAAAGGATAGGAAATACAATGATCGCATAATTAAAGGAATTCTGGTTTTTTAAAGATATACAAACAATCGATTCAACTTTTAAACTTCCTGGTTCAAACGAATTGAACCCGATCGGTATTATGAGATTGATCTGGAGCGCAGATTTAAAGGGATCGCCCGTTCGACCATAAAAGAAGTGATAATCATTTTAAAAGACCAATTCGGTGTATTACCTATCCCATCTCGGCCTGATTTTGCCTTTCCCTTTTTTTCTGTTTCAGTCTCTCTCTCTCTCCCTCCCCCCCCTCTCTCTCTCTCTCTCTCTCTCTCTCTCTCTCTCTCTCTCTTTCTCTTAGCGTCTCATTTCAGGGTAACTTCAGCCAGAGATGAGGCTCCTCTTCCTCCTGGCTCTGCTTCTTTGCATACTTTCTGCTGTACTATGTGGTAGGTATTTTTCCTTCTTTACGAAAAATGTTTGTTTCAGCCACCACCAAGAAACCATCAGCTGCCAAGAAAGGTGCCGTAACTACCCCAAAACCTAAAACAACCAAGAAAGCCACCCCTAAGACCACCCTGAAGATGAAAGGTGGTGTCGTGACCACCAAGAAGGTCGTACCTACCACTAAGACCACCCTGAAGATGAAGGGAGGAGGTGTTGCTCCAACTAAGAAAGCTGTGGCCACCACTAAGAAGCCCACTCCGAAGACCACCCTGAAGAAGAAGGGCGGTGCCATCACTACCAAGAAGCTGGTGGCCACAACAAAGAAGCCTACCCCAAAGACCACCAAGAAGGGGGCAACTACAAAGAAAGGAGCCACAACCAAGAAACCAACGACAAAGTTTCCCTCATTGGGTGGTCCTGGCTCTTACCCTGGAATGCCAGGTGGGCCAATGCCAGGCTCTGGAAATGGTGGATTCCCAGTTCTGGGTGGTCCCGGTTCTTACTATCCAGGCATGCCCGGTGGCCATGAACCAATGCCAGGATCCGGTGGTCCCCCTCCCTTCCCAGTCATTGATGGCCCTCCCCCATTGCCAGGCGCCGGTGGTCTCAAGAAGACGACAAGGAAACCGTCTACAACCAAAAAAGGAGCGACCACCAAGAGGCCTGCCACCAAGAAACCTACCGCTCCGGGTGGTCTTCCTCCGCCGCTACCTGGATCGGGAGGTCCGCCCGAAGTCCAGGGACCATGGGTAGGGGGAGGGGCACCTCCTCCTGGAGCTGTCAACAACCCGGGACCAATCTTCAATTTTCCAACGAAAGTACCCGAAAGTGAGGGAGTGATTTCACGGCGTTAAATAAAGACATTAGAATGATTCATGTTTGCGAGATAGAGTACATTGGATTCATTAAACTAGGCTTAGTTTGGCCGAAGCAGCCAATGTTCCGTCTTTACAATTAGACTTTCAAGCGGGAAATGATACTCAGTCAATTGTTAACTAACAGTTTACGAGGAAATATCGCTTTGATGATTAAAATCTCAGTCCGAGTATGAAACATTCGAAAACTACGAGAATCTTTTTCTTTGATTTTCTTTTGGCAAGAATCGGTACTACAATTAGAAAATTTCAAAACATTTATTTACCCTATTAAATTTAGTTTTTTTCTCAACAAAAATGTACGATAAAATTTATGACAAAAATACAATTATGTCGCACTGAAAGGAATTTAGCATTTGCCCTGTCTGCAACAAAAGTAAAATTACTTTAATTGCCAAATTGCTAAAATTTATATATCTGAAGCCTGAATATTATATTTCGGGCTCTAACTGACCATCAAACGATGATTTTAATTGTAAGGTAGGTGTTGGTCGTATCAGTTGCACCCGAAATAGCCCTGATCAATCCGGGATTAACAATTCAAACCATTAAAACACAAACGAGCGATTACCGCAATTTCCCGGTGCAGGCACAATCCCTCCTACGTGATTGCAAATTGTGTGTGTTTGCTTTCTCTCTGTGGATTTCTCTCTCTCTCTCTTTTTCTTCCTTTCTTTAACAACTGTTTTAGTCCCTCAAGATGCGGCTTCTCTTCCTCACGGCTCTTCTAATCTGCCTGGTTTCAACAGTCCTTCGTGGTTGGTCCAAATTTAACAAGATAATCAGTCGTTTTCAGCTCCCACAAGGAAACCTACAGTTTCTACAAAGCCCCCTAAGAAGACCCATTTGACTAGGAGAACGACTAAGAGTCCTTCTTTGCCGGGAGGTCTCTTCCGACCTCCATCAGCTGCTGAAGTCCAAGACCACCCTCATGGAATCTACCCTGCCTATCCGACCATGGGACCTCCGCCGGTTATTCGGCCTCCGGATGGGGCTGTAATGGGACCCGATGGAACATTCTCAAGCGTTTTGCTACCCCCACCTGCCGTGGAAATTGGCAAATGAAACTGCGTGCTGGAATTTTGTTGATTGGGTTGGTTAATGAATTTTTACTTGAAGGTTTGAGAGAGAGAGAGAGAGAGAGAGAGAGAGAGAGAGAGAGGGAGAGGGAGAGGGAGAGAGGGAGAGAGAGAGGAAGAGGGAGAGAGAGAGAGAGGGAGAGAGAGAGGGAGAGGGAGAGAGGGAGAGAGAGAGGAAGAGAGAGAGAGAGAGATCTAACCTGAATAACTGGCCCAGTAGAGAGTGTAGAACAAAACCGCAAAAAAGTCGATTTGCTGGTCTATTATGCTAATCATACAAAAGGAGAGCTCAAGATCTAATCTTTCCAGGCGCTCTTCTGAAAATTAAATCTTTTTATTTCCAAAATATAAACATACTTTCTCTATTTTTCTCATTGTATGCCGGTTCCTTGGGCAGATAGCGAAGGTCCTCCACATCCATGCAAATGTCTCTGATTCCATTTAATTGGGGCAGTTGTTTGGAGACAGGTTGCACTGAAAACATGTCATTCTCATTTTTGTAAGTGCTTGCCAAATCATACCACTGTTTTAATATTTCTGATAAATTACCTTTACTACTTCTTCGTTTCTGTGAAAGTCGAATCCACTGACTGAATAACATAACTAAGCTGAAGCCATTGAGAATGCAGAGTACTGGCACGTAGAACAATGTCTCGAAGACCATGTCAATTGCATCATAGGTGGAATCAGCCTGAAATGCCCATCAGAAGAGTTGATTTTATCAAAGAAGCACACGTCCAAATGTAGTCATCCTTTAATTAACTTTAAACACGATGACGCATGTATAATGACTAATTGACTTTTGTATACAACCTTAGAGCGTGTTTGAAACGTGTGGCCAACTTAAATACAGTGGTAGCCAAAACTAGTTCCCTCGAAAAATGGGCTTAGCGCTGCTTCGTGAAAATATTATGCTGTTGTAAGGGAAATTTCGAATAACAACATCAGAATAATTTCACCATTTCCATAACTCGCCGAACTAGGATTGGCTGTGAGTATAATAAATTATATTTTTTAAGCTGAAAAGTTTCAATAAGCAGTGCAGCATATCATTAGCGCAATTGTTTTATCGTTGTAGATCATATCAATAGCAAGATACTTAGCCAAATTCGTAAATTCTAATTACTAAAATCGGTTCAAAGAACTGCCAACTCAATTTTAATTTTTTTTTAAATCAGTTTTATTGGTAGATGGAAGTTTAGCTTTCTTCCTTAGCCCTAAACTTTAGAATTATAATTAGAATACTGCGCAATCTAATTTTTTTTAAACATTTGTTCACTCAACATTGGAATGATGTTGTCCTTATTGAGGATTAAAAAAATTGCATGAATTCTCCGAGTTTGATTTTGAGACTAATGAGGTTCAAACAATTATATATTAAAAACAATGCACGGAATATAAACTCAAGCGTAACTTTGAAATGACATTAAACGCAGTGATTTTTAAATTTAAATATTTTGGAAACTAATCTGTCCGGTGTTCACAAGCATCAACTATTGGCCTGGAGCATGTGAAAAAACCAATTAGTACACAGATGAAATGAATTTTGGACTTTAATTTTCTTGGTTTTCGTGCAAAACCGGCAGACACATTTCACAAAAAAGCTCAATCTTATCAGGAACCAATCAGCTATTTCCGAGTATGACCTTAATTAATATCAAGGTGCCCATTGCCACGTTTACGACGATTGGAAGCAGGCAAACACACCTCAGACTTCTGCATTTCCACCAGTTCTATGCGGCCTCCGAAGTACTGTGACTGACAGCAGGGATCTATCATCGGAAGGACCCAGGCGAGAGGGATGATCCAGGTCAGGATTACCAGACACACTTTGAATACTGGGTTGCAGAACTAAAAGGGGATTGGAAACAAAGAAATGACGAAATCACTGGTTCACAGTCTCACAAACCGCATACACACAAAAACACATACACACATACCCTCCCCTTCCCCTCACTCACTCACTCATTTTCTTAACAAACAAAATTTTGCCTTTGATACATTAACCCTACAGAAAATCCAAAAATATCCCACCCATGTGTAACTTTTGAGTGACACTGCCAATACGGCGCGGTCCATGCTGAAAACGAGAGCTGACAAAATGATGACGTAGTTGGAGTACCATTCAGCCGCATTGGTTATGGTGGCCAAGGGCTGAAAATCAATCATAAAACTTATCATAATGCTTTAGAATTTTGATTGAAATTAAAATGACTCACAAAAGTATTCTTGTCGACTTCGATGACTCCGGAATGATTTCTGAGGATTATGATTGGAGCGTACTTTGTGGCAATCCGAAGGATCACTGCCACAATGTCTCCTATATTTTGGGAGAAGAAGAGCTAAATTTTCATATTTTGCAACTTCCAAGACAACTACTGCAGATTTCTCAAAACTGTTGTTTTCTGGATTTAGCAAAACATTCAAAAGAATTACATTACTTGCTTGAGACTAATTTTCAAATTGCTTTCAGAATTTTTTAAACCGTTTAATGGGCAAATTTTTTAAAAATTTTTTTGTACAATATGCCATATTGTGCTGAAAATTTCAATTAGATTTTAAAATACAATAGTTAATTTGTTGGTGTAAAATAAACTATTTATATTCTCAAACATTTGAGACCAATTTTTTTAAACTTACGGCATCAAAGCTGTGAGAATGAAGAGATCTGGTGCAGGAGATTGTGAGAAGAACCCAGGCATGAAGAGTAACGGAGAAGAGGTTTACGAGCATTTTGAATAAAATGAAGGCGTCCATCTGAATTTAGCGAATGTTTTTTGAAAGACGATGTTAGTGGTTTAATTAAGAAAAATCTCCTCTTTTGTTACTTTATAAACTAATTATTTAGCAAGTTTTGAAAAAAAAATTGAGGAACCAATCTTTTCTTAAAAAGTTTAACCATTTTAGAATAACAGAATTTTAATTTTTCCATTATTTTACTTCACAGATTTGTAGGAAGCGCTTTCATCAATGAGCCTGAAAACTTTTGACAACACTTTTTTCCCGAATATTTTCCCCTGTAAACAAAAAACTTAACTTTTAAAAGTTCACATAATTAAGCCTAATATTCAATTAGTAGCACTGAAAGAAACGTTTTAAAACTTTTCCGGATACATTATCTTCCGACTTCTACGACATATGAAATCGGTAAAACTTTAAAATTATCTTCGTTTTAATTTTTGTTTAAATTAAACAATCTTTTTGACAAATAAAAACAATGTAATGATGTGCTAAAACATAACATATTCGCAGGTGTTCAATTGGTTGAAATTGTTTTTGGCAGCTGTTGCTGACGAAAACGGAAATGGTTGGAAACCCGAGCCACGCCAAACAGGAGACGGCACCCGGCGGACAAGGGCGAGGGTGGCGGGAGGGCCAAAGCAGGCCTAAGGGGTCCAAGAGGCCCTGGAATGAGGACTTAACTAATTCCGTTTTTTAAAAATCAGCTAAACGAGACGAATGCATTCCAAACAACAGAAAAGAAGACTTAGCCTCTCATTGTAAACGGAAGGACTTCTAAAAAAAATATGTTTAGGTCAAACACCACTTGCGGGGGCATCTTTTGACTGCTTAATGTTTTCACATAAGTTATCGCCTAAATTTAAAAGGACCCTTAGGATTTTGTGTTTTTTAATGCAGCGCTTTGGAGAAATCCGCATACGAGATGTCAAGCCTGAAAAGACGCAGAAACCCTTAGTTCTCTGACATGGTAGCGCTGTGCGCTTCACACCCGTACGAGATTGGCGGCCGCTGCAAGTTTAATCCTGCCCCATACAGTAATGAGCGTATGAAAACAAAAGTCGATAAGAGGTACCTAAATGTTATCACCGCGCGGCGCGCCGCGTCAAAATTTGAAGTTGCGATTTTCTTCAAAGTGTCTCAAGACCATTTCTATTTTTCTCCTTTTCCTGTCTTCTGCTGTTTTCAAGAAAGAGTTCATTTTACAAAACCCATGATGCCTGTACCTCGTGGTTTCCACCTCCATCGTACACTTGATGTTTGCCGAATGTAGTTAATCTGTGGCAATCATACGAGGCTAATTTCCTCTATCTAACGAGAGAGAGAACAATAAACAATCTTCTTAGTGATCGCTGTTCCTGCATATAACATGGCTGTGAAAGGTTAGTTCTTACAATCTTTTGTTTTCTTCTAACTAAACGGAAAATGTTGGTTCTAAATTGTTTTTGTGTATTTATATCAATTTTAAGAGTATTTATATATGTAAAAAATATCTTTTTTTCTATTAAGTTTTGACAGTGTAGTACTGGTATATATTTTTAAAACAGCGTTTGAAGCAGTTTAATGTGAAATAAATTCAAAAAGGTCTCTGACGACGCATCCTATAAATCCGAAGTTGCAAATTCCCTTGGCCGATTGCCGTAACAGTCCAACGACCATGTATCTGGCCCTTGGAGAGTCACAAACAATCAGCCAAAGGAATTTGCAATATCGGGCAATTCATTTCCTCAATGCTTATTATTTGACCACTCCCATGTTTTACTTCCTCGTTCAAGTACTTTCAATGTGTTTATCAACGAACAATTAGAAACATCCTACAAAACATTTCCCGAATGCTACAGCCTCAACTTGTGTGAACAGCATTAAAGTTTCAATATGAAATTGTCTAATTAGTCACAGTTTTATTAGAAGTAACACACAGGCAGGGCCTGAGACAAAGAAATCATGATTAACCAAAGGAACCGCCGCGTGGACCACAATTTGACTTGTATTTGTCTATGGTTTTCCGGGACTATCGTTTTAACATAGATCTCTCATTTTGGCGTGCTTTGACTCTTCGAACAGCAATAAACACGCTGATCACCACTTCTAACCTCTAATTTTGCTGATAAACAGGCATTCTTGTGACGCATTTGTTGAACTCTGCTGCTGCCATGCTCATCTCCCCCTTGTTGCGTGACTGAGGTACTATGTCTATTATGTCCCGCGTTAAGTATACGCCACACAAAATTTTTGACTGACACCCGTACCACATCGGGTTGGCGGTAGAAGATTTATTAAAAAGCGACACTTGCAGTGTGATTCCAAATGTTCAAGCACTGTTCTCTGCAAATAAGTACAAAACACGGAGTAATTTTGCTAAAACTATTTATGCTGAATTAATTCCCAGAACGTTAGTTGACAGTAATTTAGTTTTGCACATTACTTTACCAGAAGGAGCAATTTGTCCAAAGGGTAACAAGGGCCCATTATTTTTTAGTTGTATTGGATACTGTAGCCCATTCGAATACTGCCTTGTTTCGCAGGTCTAAAAGAAAAATTGAGCTCATGTCACATTACTCCACTTTTTAATATCGATAGTTAACATTTCCATCTTTTAAAATGTATTTATTTGAGACAAGGCTAACGCTAACAGTCTATTCAGCCCCGTTAAATCAGACACTTTATTTTATGATCCAATAGATCTATTAAAAGTACTCAGCCTTTGCTCCCATTATTCCATGTCATAAATCCACGTGCAGTTATTAAACGGGTAATAGATGGCGATAGACTGACGATTACATTTCAACACACCACCCCTTGATATCTTTTAATCTACCACTTTCTTCAGGTTCAATGCTTCCAGCTAGCCAAGTGAGGATGGAGACTGATTTATATACTGTGGCCATCATTGTCTCTTCCGTCGTCAGTTTTCCTCTGGCTGTTTATTTTCTTATCCGAATCAGACTAAATAGGACTATCCGACTGAAGTATAAAATTTCGGTATCGGCACAAGTTATTGTAGAGGCTATTATTTGCTTGGTGCAAATTTTGGTTGCAGCGGTGAGTTTTGAGAGAGAGAGAGAGAGAGAGAGAGAGAGAGAGAGAGAGAGAGAAAGAAAGAGGAAATGAGACGTTTTCAGCAATCGATATTAAACTATTCCCGCGAAGTTGGCACAATTCTGTCAGCTCTTCGCAATATTCTGCTTTGTACTTCTAACCTACTATTAGCTGTATGTGCGGTAGAGTGGACTAGAATATTTGTAAAGTTTGTTTCATTATGTAACAGGTATACTGTATTATTTTCAGGTGTCAGTACCTAAATTACTCAATGTTGATAGTTATTGGAATAGGTACCGTACCCTCAATGGCTTATTTTGTTGCTACGATCTTCGATACTCTTATAAACTATCCACAGAAAATTGTAAGTTTTCGATACAGTCAGACACACACATACACAAACACACGTACGCACAAGTTGTTCAGGGTGACCTAACCTTCATTGCGAATATGTGGTGCACCGCTCTCCAAACTGTCCTGGTTCCCATGTGTCTCTACAAAGTGGTAACTCTTCCCTCCAGTGAATTCTCTCACAACACAGCAAGGGCATACAGGAAAGTAGCCCAAGGACTTGGGTGGAAGGTATTTCGAAAGGAACAAAGATTGATGCGAAATTGCATTTTCAGTCATTCCTGGGTCTTCTTCAAATCCTGGTCCTTCTAGCCCTTCAGCTAAGGTCAATGCTCGACACTGACTTATCGGGAACTGCTCTTATTGTAAGTTGAAAAAAATATTTATACATTTTCCCCAGGCGTTTCAATGTTTCCGTGTGATTGGCTTCCTCTATCCCATGCTTAGTATGATAATCACAGTTTGGATGAATCGGTCCTTTGTCAGAAAATCATCGGCTGGCAAGGTCCGACAAGTGACGACGGTCACCAACAGTCTCTCAAGGAATAAATAGAATTTCACGCTTTTGGTTTTGTCATCCGTGGAGGCCGGAGCGCATTTACGCAAATCACGTAAGGCCGCGAAGCGGCCCTGAGGCGGCCGAAGTCCGCTCAAAGAATGAAAAGATTCGCGAGATGTGCCGTCGGAACCACCTCAACGGCCAGCACAGCGACCGCATTTACAAGGACTACGACGATGAAGACGAGGACTAAAGAAGGGACACGGGAGGCTTAGATACATTTGGCTATTTCGAAATAAAAGCCATCGAAAGCCCGTTTCTTGTGTTGACACTACTCCTCAATTTGCTTTGTTTCCATCATGTAATTCGGTCCTATTGCCTATCCTTTCTGGTATACTTGATTTGTTGGAGACGAACCAGTTCTTATTGTTCTCGCTTTTGCGCGAAACCACCGATAAGACCGCCCCGGACCATGGAAATGGCCAATTATGCTAATTTTCTCAGTAGCTTGGTGGTCAGGCCTGAAAGATCAATAGATGAGACCTTCGCAACCCACAGTCCACCGAGACGTGCGGTCTCTCGCCCCACGGCATCTGGTAGAAGTCCCGGAAGAGCAGAAAACGATAGACATCGCTTCCCAGGGTATATGAAAACCCATGAAAAATCGATCAAACTAAACAAAAACTTTATAAAACAGTGAAAATGTAACAATGTGTACAACAACACGAAGACGAGAGATGACGATCCTTATGATGTTCGGCAGATTGCCGTTCATCATCAACGGCCACATGCCTGAAATTGAGAATTCTCTCTATCTCTCTCTCTCTCACTCACTATTTGTCCCCATTCCCTTGTGCGGCTGTCTTCCAAACACGTGGATCAGCGTCAGAAATCTCTCCCTCTTATCCACACGAATCCCGTACAGCGGCTGTTGCTCCAAATCGCCGTCCCCGTTCTCTTAAAATCCGAAGACTTTAGATTTCTCATTGAAAAAGCATGCCTTAATCATAAATTTGGCCTTCCTCTCGAACAGGTCGCCCAATTTCAGGGCCTTCTTTATCGCCTCCTCGAATTCGAAGCCGATGCGGTGCAGAGGGGCGAAATAGTTCCTAAAAAATTTGACATTTGGGGAGAAAAGTGGGAAAACCTGGAAAAATTGCAAATGTCCATGTGGCAGAGCTCCTTCTGAGGGCTGTTGTGGATGGCCAGGGAGGCCACGGCGGTGGCGAAACACAAAATGGGAGTGGAGGGGTACTGCAATGGGAAGATCTCTCTCTCTCTCTCTCTCTCTACCTGTTTGTTGTTGTCAACAGTTTCCAGACCATCATTTTCCAACAATCTCATACCCGTATTGTTTCTCTAAAAAGAACCAGTTTCAAGAGTGTAAACACAGTACAATCTAGACGTAAGACTGAAAACTCACGAAAACATGTGAAAGACTGTGATCTTCGTGGTGCTCAGGGCCCTTACTGATTAGTTTATTGCAGCGAGAACACTGGGAGACGGTGGAGTTCCTCGACAGACGGACATGCCGGTAGAAGACATCCACAGGACCTGCAATTCGTGAATTTCGCGAGAGAAAGTGCCGAGTTGGAAGGGAAGAAAAGCTGAGAACTAACCAAAGTGGGCGGTTTCGTGACTGCTTTTAGCGGCTTTGTTGTGGAATAGCTGGGGGCAGATGCAACAGGAGAGCATGAGCAGGGGCTTTCTGACCTGAAAGTGAGCGAGTGAGGACGTGAGTCTGTGAGGATGGAACCTCCGTCGTTTTGACCTTGGCATGTCGATGAGTCACGTGTGCCTCCCTCTCGTGTCCAGTGAAGAAGACTTTGTCGCAGGAAGGGCAGCGAATGGCAGGACGCTGTTTCGATGAGCGATTGGCCTGACAAACTGGAAGAGGATCCCTTTCTCTCTCTCTCTCTCTCTCTCTCTCTCACTCTCTCTCTCTTCCCCTATCTCTCACCCTGAGATTCCTCATGCAACGTTTTCTCTGTTTTCGTGAAGAACATCTCCTCACAAAACGCGCATTTGCACATCTTCGTTCGAATGATGACGCCCAATTGGAAAAGAGCAAATTCCTCCTGAAGACTTTGTATATCCTTCTTAACCATAAAGAAGATGAAGAAGTCCCCACCCTGTGTTCCTGCATTTCGTGAGAAGTCCTCAAAGTCGGCGAGGGGAAACCGAGGCTACAGATGAAGCAGTCGAAGTTCTTCATTTGGACATGGGAGTACCTTTCCGGGATTTTCGGTTTCAGGGGGTATGCCTGAAATAAGGTTTGGGAGGGAAAGGAGGGTAGGAGAGAGAGAGAGAGAGAGAGAAAGAGAGAGGGACCTTTGCGTAATCGTGCGGTTCCTCCGCCGGCTCCCCCACTCTCCCCATTCCATCAGAATCCGCCTTCTCTCCATCCGACTCCCCGGCCTTCAGCAAATCAAGGAGAGTCATCGGATGCTTGGGAACTTGGCCACCAGTGGCCAGATGGGTCTGTTCGTGGGAGGCCCACTTGCACGCTTCAGAGAAGACGTCCATGCAGAAACGGCACTCGTAGCCGCGATCTGAATTGGCTGATTGAAGAAAGAAAGAAAGAAAGAAAGAAAAAAAGAAAAAAAGAAAGAAGAAAACTCACATGTCAGTGGCCGGCGTTCCAGAAGTAGCTGTGGTGTCACTTTGTTGGGAGAGGGATCGGCGGAGACCTGGAAAGAAGGAAGAATCTCTCTCTCTCTCTCTCTTACCTTCGTTTTGATCTTTCCCTTATGCTGTGCCACATGCTCATCAAACGCCTCCTTCCCCGTGCATCTGAGGGAACACCGAGGGCAGACGAAGTTCCATCCACGCGCCTGTGCGCTGGGATTCCAGGGATTGGCCTCCAACGGCTGTAAATTCCGTCTAAATTCCTGGCCAACCCGGAACTATTACCCGGGCCGCTGTCTCCATAGCCTGCTTCTTTTTCTCCTGTTTCTCCCTGGCCTCACGAATCGCCTCATACGAATAGGGCTTGTCCCCTGAAGCTTAAACTTAAAGAAAATCTGAGAAAATTGGGCTACCAGCAGCCAGATGAGCCTGTTCGTGGGAGTTGTAATGGTCCAGTTCAAAGAAGACCTTCATGCAGAAACGGCACTCGTAGCGATTGTCTGAAAAGAAATGTGAGGCTTTGAAAACACACTTCTGGGCTCACGGGACCGAATGATTAGAGAAGAACTCACAAGTCAGTCGTCTGCGTTTCAGAAGCCGCAGTTGTGTCGCTTCCTCTTCGGAGAGACTTTCCACCGGCGCTTCCTGAAACAGCAAAAAGTGAAGAAAAAACACCTTTCCGCAGACACCGATCTCGTACGGGTGTGAAAATCGCGGTGCTACCATGGTAGACAACCAGAGTTTTCTGCGTCTTTTCCGGCAGGAACATTTAAATTTCAAAAGTGACGACCAAAAAATGGATAAACCGATGGAACACAAACACAGTGCACACAGTTCGTTAAAATGCCAGATCCACAGGCGCATGTCGCCTGGAATGGCCCAAAAATTGGCATTTCAGGTGCAGATTTCTCCGGAACGACGCCTTTAAACCCCAAACATTTTCTTGAAAAACTTTTCAAGCTGTTTAAAATGAGATAAAGTTTAAAAAAATAGTCCCTGAAGGTCCCTTTAATTAAGGCCAAAATGGTATTGATGAAACCGCTTGTTGACAGCTGACTGGCGCTAATTACGGTAGGAAACACCAGTCCTTTAAATTCCAGATCAAATTCGCAAATCTTAAGTAATGTAATTACGAAAATCAGCTGCTATCGTTAGGTCAAAAGCGACTGCCAACGACGGCTGGCTCTAATTATCTCACAACACGGATTTCATGATTTTCGTGTTGTTTACCTCATTTTCGACAAAACCACCTTTCCATTATATTGTACCACGATTTCCGAAGTCAAAAACCTACAGTCGATGGGTTCTGCTTCGGCGTGACGCCACACACAAGGCGCTTGGCGCCTTTCTTCGGGATTCCAGCTAGAGGATGGAGGGCTTTTGGCTTAACCACGCCCTGAAGATAATAAATATCGATTTCCATTAAAAAAACTATTTTCAAATGCCCAAAACTCACATGAACTGGCGACAGCGGAGGAGGCTTCTCCTCGAACGACGGGCTCCGAACGTCGGCGAAACGAAACGAAATATTCTTCGTGGATAATTCCACGCCAGCATCGGCTGACATCTGAAAATAGGCATATTTGAGAATAATCATTTTATTTCTAAAGAATTGCAAGAAAAATCAGACCTTGCGTCCGAAAATGGAATTTACAGTCCAATAAGGGGAAATTAACGTTGGATCTCAAAATTAACAGCAAAGTTAGCTAAATGTCAGGAAAACATAAAAAGTTTAACCAATATAAAAATAAAATAAAGTGAAAATTACAAATTCGACAGGTTAAAGGATTGGGGGACAACTCGTCCGAGGACAACTCGTCCGCTCCAAGGGGACAACTCGTCCGAAAAAAATATGGAAAATTAAATTCGGACGAGTTGTCCATTTCCTAAGGGTATTTGGACAACTCGTCCGAATATTTTTAAAACATTTATCGGACGAGTTGTCTAATTCCCATTAGGAAATGGACAACTCGTCCGAAGTTGAAAGTTGAACTTATCGAATTTATTTTCAAGTCGGTTGTTTTGGTATTATTGTTGAATTTAAATGGTGATTTCTTCATAAATAAGTTCCCTTGAAATGCAGAATTTTAAAATTTTATTTTAAAACAATTTCAAACCTGGAATTTCTTTAAAAAAAGTATTAATATTCAAACTTAAAATATAAATCACAAAATGTCCTTTTTGTTATTTAAACATTTTTTTTTTACAAATTATACTAATTTTATTTGGAAAAAACCGGGTTAAATAAGAAATTCATGAGTTCTGATTATTCGACAAGTCATTAAAATTCATTTTGAGGGACAACTCGTCCGGTGTAACCAGCGGGCAGGTTGTAAACATCACTCGGACGAGTTGTCCCCTTGGAGCGGACGAGTTGTCCCCCTACGTCATCGGACGAGTTGTCCCTTTTCCGGTTAAAGTGCGCGCTGCCGATTGTGCACACAGTTTCTGTTAAACAACGGGCTCGCAACTTCCTCACTGATTCACGCACTCACTTACTCACGTGAACGAACGTTAAACTATTAGCATACCTGTGTCACGAGTCCGTCATTTCCCCATTTCCTCATTCATTCCTTCTACTCACCCCGCCTAGGATGGTTGGTTTTCTCTTTTTTTCCCCTCTCACAAGGTTTTAGGAGGCCTTCTTTTTGGAATGGCGCGAGATGGAGCACCAGGAGAAAATAAAGATACTGACTAAGGTACTTTAAATTTAAACTTAACAATTTTTCTTAGTTTGTCGACGACGAGGCCGACAAGTACGCTGAAATGCTGAGAGAGCTGGAGAGAGACCAAGAACGGCTGAAGATCAAAACGGATTTGTTGGACGACGACTGGATGGAGGAAGACGAGTGGGTCTCTCCCTCCCTCTCTCCCCCCCCCCTCTCTCTCTCTCTCTCTCTCTCTCTCTCTACTTTTCACTTTTCAGTGAAGTCGAGGTCAGTCTGATGCCGACCGCTGATCAGAAGAGACTGAATCAACTGGAGTACGACGCAGCGCAGATGCAGATGTTCCTTGACAAGTGCGCAGTTGAGAAAAGACAGCTCGATCGGGAGATCAAAATGTACACGGAAGAGCAGGAAATGGAAGAGAAAAGGATTGACGAACTGGAAAAAGTCTTCAACAAGCGGGAGTTGACCGTCCACGATGACTTCTTCGACCAGGACGAGGAATCGGACAACCTTCTGGTAAACACTGAAGCAGTGCCTTTTGACAGAAGAATCCAGATTTGGCTCGGCCAGGCCCATGATGTTGAAGGAAAAGAGGAGGGAGAGGACAGTGAATGGGAGGAAGCGGAGGAAACTGGCGTCTGGGAGGAGGACCCCGAGTTCCTCGACGAATCCATGGCCAATCTGGATGACTCTGTGGCCACTTGCATTGAGAAGGGGCCGAGCCTGTTCGATGATTTCAAAGCCGCTGGATTGGTTAGTTCTAGAAAAAATGAAGTAAAAGAACTATCTTTATAGATTTGTGATGATTTCATTGTGGACAATCAAGATTCAGTCAAGGAGCCGATCGACGACTACTACATGGAACAGACGGATCTTCTTCAATCGATCGTCGAAATGGGAAGTCAGGGGATTCCGGAGCCTCGTCTGAAGGGAGATACGAACATTCAGCCGTCTGTTGAAAAGGAGACGGAAGACATTTCCGAATGTCAGCAGATCTCCGTCTCTGAAACCGAAAGTCTGGTGGTGGGTGTTTTGAGAGAGAGAGAGAGAGAGAGAGAGAGAGAGAGAGAGAGAGAGAGAGAGAGAAACTAACATAAATGTTTCAGCTGCCTCACAACGATCCCACTGAAGATCATCCGAAGAGCTGCCAGGTGAAAGAAGCCACCGACGTCGGATACAAAGAAAACTGCAAGGACCATCATCTCTTGGCTGAAGTGATGCCTGAAACCATCACCGAAGCCCACGAGGTCTCCGACATCCCGAAGTTCCCTGAAAGGAAGAAGAACAGGAGGAGGTCTTCCTTCTTTCAAGAGCACAAGGTAGTATTTCTTAAAATCTTAGATTTCCATTGTTCAGGTGGGCATCGCCGTGGCCGCCGGAGCTCTCTTCGCAACCGGTGTCGGCGTATGGCAGATCTACAAGAAAAACTGAAGAATACTCGACAATGACTACTCGGAAACTAATGAATGGAGCATTGACCATGTCTTTGTTTTTTTCTCTATTTCCTCTATGAATTGCTCTGTCTTCAGTCCCTGTCAAACTAAGGGAGCCGTTTGGACTTCAACTTAGTTTATTCCCTCAAATGTTATAAAGGCCAACAAACCAAAACAACGTCAAACAATACAAACAAAACAAGAAATAGGCCTAGAGTTTATCTGATATCTGTCTCAAGCCGCGGTGATGTTGAGGTTGACGTTCCCTGCCGGAGCGGCGGCGGTGAAGGCGGCCTGGGCATCGGCGGCGTCGGGGGCAGCGGGGGCAAAGTGGATCACCATCTTGTCGTTCTTGGCCGCTCCCGAGAGACGGGTGATCTCGAGGTTAGCGGTGGCTCCGGGCTCGACGAAGCCGAAGACGGGCTTCACGCGGTACTCGTTGTTGTTCGAAGATTTGATCTTGAAGGCCAGACGCTCCGCTCCGCCGTTGGTCAGCATGTGGGTGGAGTTGCCATTGTCTACCTGAGATCACTGAAAGAAACATGCCAACTTCATAATTTGGGGACACACTTGCATTTTCCCCAGAACTAGAATTGGCAAGAGGTATAGGTATTATCAATATCTCTCTCTCTCTTTCTCTCTCTTTCTCGCTCTCTCTCTCCCTGCCTCCCTATATTCTTTTGCCCCTGTCGCCTTCCGCAACGTGTCTCTCCCAACCTTTCAACATTTCATCCTGTTTCCCTCTGCGCCATTTCCAAGGGGATTATTCCCTCTCCCAGGTGACTCGACCACGTGCGAATAGGGCAATCCCCATGAATAAAATCGGATTTTCCGCCCGAAAATGGCTGACCAAAAGGCCAAAGGCGGCGACTCCGCCTCCCAGCGCCGTTCGCATCTATAAAAGATCGGACAAACGCGTGACTTTCTGCCTTCCCATTTTTGAGAGAAGAATGTCCACCGCCCCGCGAAACCCAGTGCTTTTCATGGTTGGAGACGACAGCGACCCAATCGAAAGGACGAGGAGTGTCACTGGAAGGAACACGAACCAAGGTGAGGCAACAGTTGGCAAACGACTCCACTGTTTTTGATTCCCTTAAACTTTAGTTTGTAGGATATCATAATAATGGTTCATTCATAATATAATTTTCAGATAACTTCAACCGCCGTCCTCGATACACGCAACCCGGCTACTTTATGAATCTGGAAACCGTGCATGAACATCAGCCTCTGACGCTGAAAACATAACATCACTTCAATTAGAAGCCAAATGTATATTGTACATATGAATATGCAATTGTTTTGCAATGAAATTGTAAGTACACATGTATTTGTTGAATTAAATTGTTATCGCTCATGGTTGTTTGTATGGATTTGTTCTAGGAATAAAAATACATACGAGAAACGAGAGAGGGAGAGAGAGAGAGAGATAGGAAAATAGGATAAATAATATGGATTTAAAAATGTAAGCGAAACATATCGTTAAAGAGAAAAAGAACTTTCAAGCTCGCAACTATACATGGAAAACAGGGCGAAGAAAAAATGCAGGGTTTCATGGAACTGTAAATTAAATTAGTTTGCCGCTTCCCGAAAATCCGTAGGGTCACTGGGAGCGGAAATAGCCATTTACTTATCTTGAAAATTTAAAAATTTAAAAAAAAAATTAAAAATAAGAAAAAAATATGTGTTTCTACTGTATTTTTCTAATTATCAAGAGAGACTAAGCACCTTTAATGAACATTTAAGGCGTTGATCGCTGTGATTAAATATTCGTCTTTTTTCAATGCAACTGTTAAACTTTAGAAAATCTCTATTTCATACGTTATCGTATGACTAACTCGATGATATTTTATGAATATTTATAGAAATTGTGTGTACAAATGTGAATAATCGAATACTATTTTTCATACCGTATTCTTGAAAAATACAGTTCTATTTTAAGCATTTTACTAATGTTTTGGCATTTTTGAATCATCTGCAGTCTCGGGTAATTTTCACTTGAACACATCACTGTTTCAAGCAACGGCAAGTTTCACTTTTACCATATCGCTACCTCGAGGGTCTACTAGCGTTCTCAACTATTCTTCTTTTCTTCGTCCTTTAGTTTTCTCTCTCTCTCCGTTCCACCAAAGAATTCCGTTCCAATGGGTAGACAGTGACGTTGAAAGACAAGGAAAGCCCAGAGTGTACCCGTCCTGGCGGTGGCGTGAAAGTCTTTGATTTTCGCACTTGCCGATGGACTCTTGGCACAGTGGAACGGTAGCCAAGAACCGAGAGACCCAGCTATGCGTTTTGGTTCGGAAAGCCAAATAAAACAGAACTGATAAAAGGATTTGTATCTATTTCAGAATCAGTTAGAATGTTTCACTCCTCTTGGAATATTTAACCGATTGTGTGCATTTGCAAAATCACTCCACTGTTGCAATATCGAACTATAAATATCAGCGGTAAACTACCGAAATGTATATTTGTTTAAACGTCATCAAAAGATTACGTTTCAAAATACATAACATTTCGACAGTTTACAATAATTGTGTAATCTTGACAGCAATTGTGTAATCTTGGCACATCAACCGTTTGCAGAGGGGAAATCTCTGCAATTTACCCGAAGTAGCAAGTTAAAGGAACCGTCAGGGACCTCTTTGCGACTGTTATTTGACTATGGTGCATATTGCACTTAAATGAAAACTGCTTGACTTGCCGCGGCGGTCGATCTCGTACGGGTGTGAAACTTGCGGCGCTGCCATGTCAGAAAACCAAAGTTTTCTGCGTCTTTTCAGATTCGATAAACGGAAACTGATGAATTGGACGGGCGCGTAAACACCGTGCAGGCAGTTCGTAAAAATATCTTTCCAAGCTCTTTTTAAAATATGAGTCAAAGTCAAAAAGGTTCCTGACGATCCCCTTAAAACAAAACGGTGAAGGCAATAGGAGAAAATTTATAAACGAACCAACATGGTGTTCCATATTCCTCCAAAGTACAACTTCCATAACCCTAGAATACCTGACTCTTGTGAGATTGTCTTGTGCCGTTCGTTCTGTGTGGCCGTGTAATCAGGCTACGTGTATCTCCGAACTGTCTGTGCCTGTGGTTCCAGTTGCTGTAATGGGAACTCTTGTTTTCTCTTTCGACACGGAGGCCACGGGGACTAATATGTTTTCAAAGGAATTCTCGACCAAACATCGATTGAAAACAGGTTCAGTGTTATTTCATCCTGAAACTACGAATTGTACATTTTGAAACATGATGGGGTGATATGTTGTGAAAAAATGAAAGAACATTTATAATCCAACGTCGTTAAAATTGAATGTGGGTTTTGAAAGCGTTGTTAAAAACTAATGTTTTTTTCATCATTTTTCGATGAAAGGAAATGTTCTCTAGTCGCAGGAAAACAGATCTAATCTTTGGGAAGTGCATGCGGTCGCTGACTGTACAACAAGATGGCGAAAACACAAAGTGAACTTTAAATGTGACGAAGGAAAAACCTCTGAAGTACACTTCGAAGGAGAGAAATGTTGAACTTCTTACAATAGAGGGGTGCGATTGAAGAAAACAGAACTACCTCTGTTAAAGGGACCATCGCACTCCTTTCAATTGCACGTTTATCAAAACCGTTTCTTGGAGCGGTGTTGGAGAAAATTATCCTAATTGAAATTTTTGAAAATATTGGTAACAGCAATCCTTCTCTCAAAAAGGAGACGGATGGTTCCTTTAAGGATTTCTAAATTTGCCCTACAAATGATATTTCCGTGTTTCTGAGACAAACGGTTGATTTATTCGTGCTGGGTCAGTTGGTTGTTTCAACTTCACCTTAATTATTCAAGTTTCATCTGTTGTCACTTTCTCGAAGACCTCAAGAATTCGTTTTTAGTGTTCTTCAACTAGCGTTGCCACATCATTCCGGTGTATCAATGTTTACAAGGATTTCAGCCCATATTTCAAGCAAGATTTTTATTTTTAAAACAACGAAGCTCTGGAAATGGTTTTTACATTTATAGGATTATTTTCCTAGGCTTACTTGTTGTCTGAAACCTGTAAATAATGGGGTTTCTTTAAATAAATAATATTTGCCGAGCTTAAAACACAACTTAAACCGGTTAAAACAGAAAATGTGATCTTTGTTTTTCGAAAGGAAAGTGATGAATCGTCTATCTTTTAGTGTTTGGCATTTGGCAGCAAAGACAGAAACCACGGAATAACATGTGATTGTTATGGGAACATTGTAACATTTTTTAATTACGAAAATAAAATAAGTTTTCAAATCTACGAAGACTTCATTATCAAAATGTAAAACTAAGCACGCGTAAGCACCGTGCTCGTCGTTCATAAAAATGCGGTTATCCACATGTGCCGGTCGCCTGGAATGGCCAAAAAATGGGATTTCAGATGCAGATTTCTCCGTAACGACGCATTTAAACCATAAACTGTTACATATTTTATTTAATACATTTTCAAGCGTAATATGACATAAAGTAATAAAAGGTCACTGATGGTCTCTTTAGAAAAACAAATTGATGTTTAGGCGAATTGTCACACAAGAGTCATGGTCCAACCACCATATGACAGATGATTTCTCCCTTCTCTCGCCAATTCCCTTCGTGCGTCATTCTTCGGCATCTCCAGTCGTTTCCTCACAAAATGACAGAATCCCCCTCATCGCAGTCCTTTTGCCTGCAGTATTCGTGATTACGTCGACGGTCAATTTCCGCCGTACCTGCCCTTCTCTTTCTCGCAATATCCGTTCTTCTCAACCACGTGAGGATGGCCGTTTTAAAGTAGCGCACCAAAAACTTGTTTTCTTTTGTTATCAGCCGTGCCGAACTAATCTCTCGTCTTGTGTTTGCAGCAGGAGATGAAAACAAATTGCAATTCACAAGGGAGATTTTGGGGGACGGCGGGAATAAAGGGGACAAAAAAGCGCATATTGAAACATTGGGAAATGGTGAAATTAATGGAAAATCAGAGAGAAAGAGAAGGAAAAGAGAGAGAGACCAAGGAATTGGAACACATAAAAATCGTGAAATGTGAAAAAATGAAGCGAAAAGTTCAACCCATAAAAGATTGTTGCAAAACAGGAAGATCCAGATTTGCCGATTCTTGACTACTTCATAAAACCCCGACTTGAAATTGAAACTTTTGGAATTGCAAAAAAAAAAATGGAAAAATATGATGAAACAAGGCTCCCGAAAACAAAAAAAGCAACCAAGACTGAAAATCTTAACGGCGATTAAGAAGCCTGTGAAACATTGAGATGCTGTTGCAAAACACAAAAATTCAAAAAACAACTAGAAAAAATATAATCACTATTTTTATTTTATTTTAATAACACTCACTAAACATGTTTTAAACGGTGTTTCTTTATCCATTGTCCTTATGTGAGCGAGTGTATAAGTGACGAACCCCAAAAAAAACCTATGTATCACCAGTGGGCTATTCCTGCTCTCCAATCATTCCGTGCCTTGTATATCTCTCCGGGGGCAGAGGGATTGTATGCAATGTCAATTTGTAGGTGCCGTTGCCAAAGGAACGACACGGTCAATCCCCCATCGCATGCCACAGGATACAAATCGTGACCGGACGGTGTCCACGGCAAGACTGTAAGAAATTGCGGAGGACTACGGTAGCTGGCCAGGAAACTGAGTCTGAAAAATGTTAAAATTTAAATTTTTTCAAATCGAGTTTTTTAAAAACAAAAAGTCGATAAACCTATGGATTCGACGGGCGTTAACACCGTGCATGTAGTTATAGCTTTCGCCAAACTGGAATCATGCCAAAATGGCCCTTAGTGCAGCGGAAATGAGATACGCAGTGCGAGAGACAATGTTGAATGAGGAGATTTAGATATTCTAATTACTATGCAAAATTTGGGCCGCTGATTTCATTTTGGCAATAACTATAGTTAAAATTCTGGTTATCCACAGGTGCCTGTCGCCTGGAATGTCCAAAAACCGGCATTTCAGATGCACATTTCTCAAAAACCAGGCATTTAAACCCCAAACTCTTATATATTTTCTTAAATAACTTTTAAAGCTCTTTAATTTAAGATACCTTTAAACGGTCCCTTTAAACTGCTCCCATATCAAGTACCTCCCATTGAAACAGAGGAGTGATCTGCAAAAGCTCAGTTTTTAAAATTGGGCAAAATGTTCACTCCCTTCTCGTTTGTCTTTGCTTCTATGCATCCTTTGAACTATTTCGTTTACGTATTTACTGATGACGTCTTGTTAGCTTCTGTGTCATAATGGGACTGATTGGGACTCCCTCATGTGCATGGAGAATCTACTCTGCTAGTAATCGCTATGAACTGAGACGAGAGCGTCATTCAGCACTTTGTACCCCGACCTAATTATAACCACAAGGATTGTAGCCACTGCCAGCTGGTGGATTGTAGCCACGGCAATTAGAATACAACCCAGAGCCACCGCAAGCTCTAGATTACATTCTAATTGCTTGTTGATGACAAGATCGTATATTTCGTACTGATTAATCTTTCAAAGGTTCTGAAGATTTATGAAACATTCACCCAAAATAAGCAGAAATGGCATGAAAATCAGGACATGGGGGCGTTTGACGATTCACTCGCAGAGAACATCGTTATATTCCTCACTTTTTACCTGGTTCCTTTTTTCATCGACGAAAGCTTTCTGATTCTGAAGAAGGTTCCATTTCTTCAATCTAAACCGATTCGACCTTGAGGAAATACAAAGAATTGTAAGAAACGATAGGCACGTTGGAGAGTTTGAGTAAAACCTTTGAGCGTCTTTAGAAGTTAGTAGAGTTACAATAAAGCGATTGGAACGCCAAGTAAACATTTGTTGGGAAAAGTGAAAAATGTCGTGAAACAGTACGATGTTGCAAAGCACACCAAAATGAGACAAGTCAAGGCCGAATACATACCTGACATATATAACTTTACTTATGCAACTTTTCATTTTTGAAGCATTTATCGTGTTAGGGACCTTTTTTTACTTTATCTTATATTAAAAAGCTTGCAAAGTTATTCAAGAAAATATATAAGATATTGGGGTTTAAATGCGTCGTTTTGGAGAAATCTGCATCTGAAATGCAATTTTTTGGCCATTCCAGGCAACAGGCACATGTGGATAACCGGCATTTTAACGAACTACGTGCACGGTGTTTACGCGTTTGTCCAACCCATCACTTTTAAATTTACAATGTTTCCGCTTGAAAAGACGCAGAAAACCCTGGTTGTCTGACATGGTTACCCTAATTCTACACCCGTTTGAGCTCGGCTGCCGCGGAAAATTCTCCCGCATACAGTAATGAGCACATACAAGTTTAAAAGAGGTCCCTGACGGTTCCTTTAGGATTAGCACTTTGACGATGAAAAGCGAAAGATTGCATTGGGATGCTTGTTTCACTACTACAAGAATTGTTTTCATAAGAAATGTTTTGATTTAACAAACGCCCTGATTGCCTCTTTGATGTCTTATGAAATCCCATGTTATTTTCGCTAATCCCTGCCCATCCCAGTCGTCCTCATTGTGTCCGGCACAGTTGCCCAGCGACCATTCGGATTACCGCCTGCAGAAGGACTCCGCCCCCAGGGGGCAGTACCTCAGAATCAATTGCACCCAACCACTCCCCCCGCCGGTCACACACCCTTTTGGCAGACTTATCCTTTAGACCTTTCTGGGAAAATGAACAGACTTGGCAGACTCAAACCTCCACCAGAAGTATTGAGGCGTCTTCTTCTAATTTCTTTTCCAGCGCTTGACTGATTATCATGAAAAAGACATGCAATAACAGGTAAAGGATGACCTCAAAAGGATATCTTACTTTAGCTTAAAAATAATCTGCCGCCTAACCTGCCCAGCGTTTACGCGTTAGTTCAGCAATGTCTTTCTACCATATCGGCAGGTTCACTTCCCATTCCCAGGCAGTTGCAAAGCTCAGACCAAACACGTACGAGACTGGGAAAGTACGCCAATGGAAGGGACATTTTATGTACATCGCTGTGATTTTCTCACAAATGCTCACATATGAAGAGAAAAGACGACCGAAGCACAAAATAACACATACTCGAATCATTTCCGTAATTTTCCCTCATTTTAACATGCCCTTTCCCAATGATTCAACTAATCGTAAAGCCATATTTAGGAAAATGGGTGCTGCTTTGACTTGTGCGCCTCAGCCTTATAGCCCTGAGCAGCGCTATAGGATCATCGATACCAATAGGAGGATGGAAGTGAAGATTCTGCTTCTGGGTTGGTTTTAGAGAGAGAGAGAGAGAGAGAGAGAGAGAGAGAGAGAGAACAAGATAAGGTTATTAAGGCGCCGGAGAATCTGGAAAGAGCACCATCCAGAAGCAACTTAGGTAACTTAATCCAGAAGCAGCGCCTCTAAGTAGATTCAGAATCATCCACCAAAGAGGCTACACCCAGCATGAACGTCTCGAGAGGAGGTCGGCTGTCTACTTCGACATTCTGACCAGCATCATGCAGTTGGCAGACGGAGTGGCCACTCTCATTGGAAGACCAGCACTGGTTCATATTGAGGTAGACACTCACTCACACTCACATTCACTCCTTCACTCTCTTTCTCACTCTCTCACTCATTCACTTCAGAATGAGATCAACATCGTCAGTCGTCACCTCGCCACCGAACTGAATGAGGAACTTCCTCGCGTAAGAAAGAACTCCTTTCCTTTCATATATCCTCTTTAGTCCGTTTTCGAAGCGATCGAGAAGTTGTGGGAGAATGACGTCATCCGGACTGTGTATCACCGTCGAAGCGAGATTCAGCTCAATGATTCAGCTGCCTTGTGGGACAGAAGAAAATAGGCTGAATCATAGCATTTTCAGCTTCTTCGATGAACTCGACAGAATCGGATGTGAACATTACATTCCGACTGATGACGACATCCTCCACACCAGAGTGCAGACCACAGGCATTCAGGAAATGAGCTACGAGTACAAGGGCATCCTCTTTCAGTGAGTAAGAGCCAAGGAACACAGTCATATCAACTGAAACATTCATGTCACCATCGCTTTTCCAGTGTCTACGACGTCCCGGGCCAGCGCTCCCAGCGTCGCAAGTGGTACAAGTACTTTGAAAACGTCAGCGCCGTTCTCTTCGTGGTCGCCGTGTCCGAGTACGATCAGACCATTCGCGAAGACTACCGCACCGTTTGTGTCAAACTTCCACAAGGCAGAACCATAGTTTAGAACCGAATGCAGGAGGCGTTGATGCTCTTCCGCGTCACATTCAACAGCGTCTTCTTTGAGAAGTGCGAGGTAAGCTTACATCTACCTTGTCCTGCGTTTACGCTCGCTTTTCAGCCGATCCTCTTCCTGAATAAGAAAGACATCTTCGCTGAGAAGATTGATCGAGTTCCCATCATCAGATACTTCCCCGATTTCAAGGGTATGAACTAAACTTTTGGGAAGAAGTTCAAATTTTCAGAGGAAAACAACTTTGAGAACGGGATGGCGTTCTTTGCGGAAAAGTTTTCGGATATGAGGAAGGACAAAGAGAGGGCTCTGTATTGTCACCAATCCTGCGCCACTGACACCAACCAGGTGAGAAAGAGAGAAAGAGAGAAAGTGAATGAATGAGTGAGTGAGTGAGTGAGTGAGTGAGTGAATGTCTCGTTTAGGTGCATGCCCTCCTCACCACTGCAGCCGACAGTGTGATCTCGAAGAACTTCGCAGCGGCCGGTCTCTTTTAACTCGCAGTCCAATGCCCTTCTTCGAAAATAAACCCATCGATGTAATCACATGTTTTCTTGTAACCTTTCTAGGCACCGATTCCTAACTCTAAACGGAAAATCAACCTCTTTTTCAAAATCGAATGTTAATTTGCCCGTTCGAATTAACCCAATTAAAGTGAATCAGTCATGGTTCCACGTTAAGCGGAATACCCGTAAATTCCATTTTGAAAAAGATTTTGATAATTCCTTTAAGAGGTTATTTTTGTATTTGATTGCGTGCATATTTACTCACCTATATATTTGGAAGGATTAATAAATTGTATCAATAAAAGCGGGATGCACCCATAAAATAACTGATTTTCAGAAGGAAAAAGTTAAATGAGTCGTCACCATTCGAAGTTTCATTTGGATAACGTTACTAAAAGTGTTCAGTTTCATTGCTTCGTCTTAAAGCTATAAGAATCGTGATTAAGGAGGTATTTAAGGAACCTGGGAGTTTTTTTTAAAGAAATTAAAAATACTGAAATTTAAACGAATTCTAGCGTTTTCAGTGTTGCAATCTAGTGGAGGATATCTTAAAACAATTTTCAGTGGAGAACATCATCTGAACTAACAATAAGTTCGACAGAAATGTCTCAAAAGAGGTAAAAACGATCAAAACTGGGTGTGAATTTGACAATCTATTTTTTGTAAAATCAATGTCTCGATAGCACATAATTATGCAACAGTTCATAGAAATGGAAATTCTTTATGGTAGCTACATGAAAATTCAGAACTCTACAGCTTGTCCACCTAAACATTATCTTGCACTGAAGGCTTAGGCTCATTCGAAGCCCGTTTAAACCATTATTAACGAAGAAGTTATGGTTGAAGGCAGCCAAAACGATGGCGGCCCACTTATCAGATAAACATTGAGGGTTCGAATCCACCCCGTGGCAAACTTTTTTGTCTTCGTTATAAATGATTGTAGTGTAATAATGAATGCTTATTATTTTACTTGGGGCGGATCCGAACCCTCGAGGTTTGTCTGATAAGGGGGCCTCGCTTTGTAATCCCTTGGCCACAAAGGTCAAATTTAATTAAAATACTACAAAATAATTACAGCTGTTTTTAGCAAAATGAAGCTGTTTCAAGGCTTTAACAATCGCAGCTGAATCGGTAAGCTAGGTGTCGCTATTCGAGTGTTTAATACGTTCAGAAAATGTATTACAGGATCATACGGTGTTATATCTTTAAAAGCTTTGTGACTCACTAAAATCCCAAATCAATGATTTTATTAGATTCAAAAACTTTGGTTGTTTGTTTTCTTCATATTCAGTAGGTTTAACGTAACCTACGCATATCTTATAATTGTTTCCTATAATAACCTTCCGCTTTTTTCCCAAGCCGCGTCCTGACCCCCGCATCTGGAAAAGCGGCATCTGCGTATTCCCTTCTGCTTTTTCGTACAACTACACTCGAGGCCGCTTACTTACACAATTTTATATTCACAATATTTATTTGTTTAAAATTTATTAAAATAATACATTGTATTTATTTATGTATTTTAGATGGGAAGCAACACTGTGGATGAAATGCGCACTCGTTTCACAGAGCTGAAAAAACAAATGAAAAAAGATGTTAAATACAAGGCTGTGATGGTGAGTTAAAATTGAAATGACTAATCAAAGTTTATTTATTACTGATTTTTACTAGGAAAACACCCAGAAATAGTCTAAAATCATTTTTAAAATGAAAACAGAACTTTATCATAATTTTCAGAAGAGACAGAGGAGATCTTCTAAGAACACCACACCTAAGCGTAAGCCAAGGTCTATTCTGAAAGTGGGAGACACTCTTTTGGTGGAAAAAGATCACGAAATGGAGGTTGTCAAGAGATTGGGAGCTGGAGCGTTTGGCCAGGTTGGTTTAAACTTTTGAGAGCTTTTAGAAACCCTCCCTCACATGCTCACACACAGATCCCCCTCCAGCCACATACACTCACTCATTTACTCACGCACACACACACTTTCAGGTCTACGAGGTCCGTCAGCATTTCCACAACGAAAACATGGTTATGAAGATCGTGCAAACTCGGAGCAAGTACCTTTACATCAATTTGAACGAGGTTTTTTAATGTTTAAAAAAACATTCAATGAATACTTTTAGATTGAAATTCTCAAGTTTCTCGAAGACAAAGATGTCGGAGAAAATCTGATGAACCACTTCTTCAGTTGTATGGTTCAGCTGGGCGAACGGGAAGTGGTCTGCCATGCATTTGAGATGCTCCAGAGGTGGGTTTTAGGGATTTTTATCTCTTTTAGAGATTCTTCCGTCTTACATGTCCTGCGTTTAGTCGCTTGGCTTGAGGTACAGTCACAAGTATAAAATGTTCTCGACTGACACCCATACCATATTATTTTTTAAAATTATTTTTTATTATTTTAAAAATCGTAATCAAAGTCTTTTTCAGACCTCTTGCCGATGTCAACAAGGCCTCCAGAGGAAGAGCCACTCATCCAGAAATCGTCAGAATTATTGGATTCCAGGTGAGTAAATGAACTCATTGCCTACTTTCCCGATTTGGTTTTTAATTTAGTATCGAATACGCCATTGTTAATAAACAGTGGAATGATGTGACGAATCAGCATGATTTAAATTTTACATTCGATTTTCCAGATAATGGCCGGTCTGGAGCGTCTCCACTCCCTTGGAGTCACCCACTGTGATTTGAAACCGGACAACATCATGTTCGTCAACGTTGAAAAACAGAAATTGAGGCTTAAGGTAAGAATTTGAAACATGTTTCAAACTGAAATGTTCAGATTATCGATTTTGGACTGGCCCATTTCACAGATAAACTTCCTATTGGCCAGGGAATGCAGAATATCCGATACAGGTACTAACTTAAAGTAAACTTTCCTAAAGATTGAAATTTAGGGCCCCTGAATGTCATTTTGGAATGCAGATGAATGAGAAGATTGACATTTGGAGTGCAGCCTGTGTCCTGGTCAGACTGTTCACTGGATTCAGCCTGTTTCCCTGCACTCACGAAGGACAACTGGCCAGGTGAGGGATTTTTAATATCACGAACTCACGGTCACACTTTCACTCACTCATAGTCATTTTCTCATTAACTAAATGTTTCCAGGTACATTCAAGAATTGGTCTCTCTCCCAAATGGCGTAGAGAGGGGGTACAGGGCCAGCAAGCTTATTGTTGAAGAAGAAGACGTGAGTGTTTTTTTAAACTTTCTAGGTTTTTTAAACTACAATTTTTAAAATCTAATATAACAACAACTTTTTAGGGGACTTACTGTGCGCACACTTATGAGGAATCGAAGATGGCAGGAATAGAGGATTCTACCAAGGATGAAAGAAAGATCAAAAGTATTGAAAGGATTGTTGAGGTAAGAGAGTTAGAGGGTGTGTGTATGTGTGTGTGTGTGTGTGTGTGTGTGTGTGTGTGTGTGTGTGATAGAGAGAGTGAGTGAAAGAGAGAAACAGAGTGAATCACAAGACACAAGCTCACGTTTCCATTTTCAGCTGGGCTACAACGCCCGTTACGGAAAGGCCACAGACGAAGAGACTCTCTTCGGCATAGCCATCATCGATATGCTGTTGCCAGACGTACACAACCGCAGTTCTGCCTCCGAAGTCCTTAAGTCGGACTTCTTCAAAACCTTCGATGGCCTCTGTGACCCTGTCAATGTGAAGGAGGAGTTCCCCACTTCTGGCCTTCTGGAGGATATCACAGATGATGAAACTCCTGAATCTCATTAGCCAATTGATGCGCACTTTGCATATTAGACACCATATTTTGTAGTTCCCTTATTGTTGGCGTGTCAATTGTCAATTATCAGGTGACTTCTACCTCAGAAGCGTTATGAGTGATCGAAAATAAATGTTTCAATATCTTTCTTTACATATTATTTCACTGAAAAAATGGACACACGCCGTTCAACTGAACTTCGATGACGAGAAGTAAATGTTTTCGTTGTTAATAAATTTCTACATTCACCAGCGTGATTTTTTGATTGTTTAAAAATCAGAAAAACAGAGAGAGAAAATGATAGAACAAATAAATTTTTCCAACATTTTCCACCCCAGTAGCGTTGAAAACAAGATAATATTTTTTAAAAGCTGAATTTTTCTTTTTATTTACATTTTTTCATCTGTTACTCTATTTTTATTGTTAGTTTTTTTACCCTTTTTAATTTTTATCAACCGTAGCATTTACAGTTTTGGACAGGGACTAGTTTGTTGAGTGAAAACATAAAATCCGTCATTTCCACTTTGCTGAAATTTCCGATTTTTAGCCCGCAGACAGTTATTTCCAATAAGCATAGCATTGCGTTGAGTCATTGTAACTTTGGTCACGCTCTAAAATGCCGTCATCCCCGCCGAAACCGTCAGAAGCAACGAATACAATCATCGATTCACAGCTGTTCTCGTCTTCTTTTCTCTCATTTGTTTATTGTTTGATTTCTTCTATGATCACTTGGTACCTACCACTAGAAACGACAACTGTGATTTGAAACATTGCAATCCAAGGTTTTTTATAGTATTGTATTTTGCAAAGTGTACCGACCAACAGATCTTAAAGAAAAAAACTGGATTTTCCACTTTCGGTGGGCGTGGCCTAATGTGTCAAACTTGCATATTGGTTCAACTTATTCCAAATAAGTTGGTAGTTTCTTTTGATTGGAAATTTGAAAAACTTTTAAATGATCAAAATATCGATTATTGGTGTCTAAAGGGAGTTAGGGCCTCGGAAAAACAAAAAAAGTGAAGTTTTTTTCATTCAAAATTACTTTCAAAAAAGGAATACCGTATCTTCGATTTTTTAATGTTAAATTAAAGTGGCCCCAGCAACAAACAACCAACGAAAAAGCCGCAAGGTAATAGTTTGATCAGGCATATCACTCAAATTCCAGATCTGAAAAATCAATTCTGTTCAAAAGGCGTAAGATTGGCTAAAAACATTTTAAAATACTATAAAAAGTTGTCAGTCAGTCCTGACAGTCCTGAATTTTTTCTCCGGACTAGGCGAGCACTAGATGAAGTTTAGGTGGTCCCAGTCCCCCCTGGGTGAGAAAGTTTGGGTGGTCCCAGTCCCCCCTGGGTGAGGACGTTTAGGTGGTCCCAGTCCCCCCTGGGTGAAAAAGTTTAGGTTGTCCCAGTCCCCCCTGGGTGAGAAAGTTTAGGTGGTCCCAGTCCCCCCTGGGTGAAAAAGTTTAGGTTGTCCCAGTCCCCCCTGGGTGAGGAAGTTTAGGTGGTCCCAGTCCCCCCTGGGTGAGGACGTTTAGGTGGTCCCAGTCCCCCCTGGGTGAAAAAGTTTAGGTTGTCCCAGTCCCCCTGGGTGAGAAAGTTTAGGTGGTCCCAGTCCCCCCTGGGTGAGGAAGTTTAGGTGGTCCCAGTCCCCTCTGGGTGAGAAAGTTTGGGTGGTCCCAGGCCCCCCTGGGTGAGGACGTTTAGGTGGTCCCAGTCCCCCCTGGGTGAGGAAGTTTAGGTGGTCCCAGTCCCCCCTGGGTGAGAAAGTTTGGGTGGTCCCAGTCCCCCCTGGGTGAGGACGTTTAGGTGGTCCCAGTCCCCCCTGGGTGAAAAAGTTTAGGTTGTCCCAGTCCCCCCTGGGTGAGGAAGTTTAGGTGGTCCCAGTCCCCCCTGGGTGAGGACGTTTAGGTGGTCCCAGTCCCCCCTGGGTGAAAAAGT
This sequence comes from Oscheius sp. G VE-2021, assembly GCA_022343465.1. Taxonomy (NCBI): domain Eukaryota; kingdom Metazoa; phylum Nematoda; class Chromadorea; order Rhabditida; family Rhabditidae; genus Oscheius; species Oscheius sp. G VE-2021. The sequence continues at coordinate 5,525,752 of JAJQXH010000023.1, forward strand.
TTAGGTTGTCCCAGTCCCCCCTGGGTGAGAAAGTTTAGGTGGTCCCAGTCCCCCCTGGGTGAAAAAGTTTAGGTTGTCCCAGTCCCCCCTGGGTGAGGAAGTTTAGGTGGTCCCAGTCCCCCCTGGGTGAGAAAGTTTGGGTGGTCCCAGTCCCCCCTGGGTGAGGACGTTTAGGTGGTCCCAGTCCCCCCTGGGTGAAAAAGTTTAGGTTGTCCCAGTCCCCCCTGGGTGAGGAAGTTTAGGTGATCCCAGTCCCCCCTGGGTGAAAAAGTTTAGGTTGTCCCAGTCCCCCCTGGGTGAGAAAGTTTAGGTGGTCCCAGTCCCCCCTGGGTGAAAAAGTTTAGGTTGTCCCAGTCCCCCCTGGGTGAGAAAGTTTGGGTGGTCCCAGGGCCCCCTGGGTGAGGACGTTTAGGTGGTCCCAGTCCCCCCTGGGTGAGGAAGTTTAGGTGGTCCCAGTCCCCTCTGGGTGAGAAAGTTTGGGTGGTCCCAGGCCCCCCTGGGTGAGGACGTTTAGGTGGTCCCAGTCCCCCCTGGGTGAAAAAGTTTAGGTTGTCCCAGTCCCCCTGGGTGAGAAAGTTTAGGTGGTCCCAGTCCCCCCTGGGTGAGGAAGTTTAGGTGGTCCCAGTCCCCTCTGGGTGAGAAAGTTTGGGTGGTCCCAGGCCCCCCTGGGTGAGGACGTTTAGGTGGTCCCAGTCCCCCCTGGGTGAGGAAGTTTAGGTGGTCCCAGTCCCCCCTGGGTGAGAAAGTTTGGGTGGTCCCAGTCCCCCCTGGGTGAGGACGTTTAGGTGGTCCCAGTCCCCCCTGGGTGAAAAAGTTTAGGTTGTCCCAGTCCCCCCTGGGTGAGGAAGTTTAGGTGGTCCCAGTCCCCCCTGGGTGAGGACGTTTAGGTGGTCCCAGTCCCCCCTGGGTGAAAAAGTTTAGGTTGTCCCAGTCCCCCTGGGTGAGAAAGTTTAGGTGGTCCCAGTCCCCCTGGGTGAAAAAGTTTAGGTTGTCCCAGTCCCCCTGGGTGAGGAAGTTTAGGTGGTCCCAGTCCCCCTGGGTGAGGACGTTTAGGTGGTCCCAGTCCCCCTGGGTGAAAAAGTTTAGGTTGTCCCAGTCCCCCTGGGTGAGAAAGTTTAGGTGGTCCCAGTCCCCCTGGGTGAGGAAGTTTAGGTGGTCCCAGTCCCCTCTGGGTGAGAAAGTTTGGGTGGTCCCAGGCCCCCCTGGGTGAGGACGTTTAGGTGGTCCCAGTCCCCCCTGGGTGAGGAAGTTTAGGTGGTCCCAGTCCCCCCTGGGTGAGAAAGTTTGGGTGGTCCCAGTCCCCCCTGGGTGAGGACGTTTAGGTGGTCCCAGTCCCCCCTGGGTGAAAAAGTTTAGGTTGTCCCAGTCCCCCCTGGGTGAGGAAGTTTAGGTGATCCCAGTCCCCCCTGGGTGAGGACGTTTAGGTGGTCCCAGTCCCCCCTGGGTGAAAAAGTTTAGGTTGTCCCAGTCCCCCCTGGGTGAGAAAGTTTAGGTGGTCCCAGTCCCCCCTGGGTGAAAAAGTTTAGGTTGTCCCAGTCCCCCCTGGGTGAGAAAGTTTGGGTGGTCCCAGGGCCCCCTGGGTGAGGACGTTTAGGTGGTCCCAGTCCCCCCTGGGTGAGGAAGTTTAGGTGGTCCCAGTCCCCTCTGGGTGAGAAAGTTTGGGTGGTCCCAGGCCCCCCTGGGTGAGGACGTTTAGGTGGTCCCAGTCCCCCCTGGGTGAGGAAGTTTAGGTGGTCCCAGTCCCCCTGGGTGAGAAAGTTTGGGTGGTCCCAGTCCCCCCTGGGTGTGGACGTTTAGGTGGTCCCAGTCCCCCCTGGGGGAGGAAGTTTAGGTGGTCCCAGTCCCCCCTGGGGGAGATAGTTTGGGTGGTGCCAGTCCCCCCGGGGTGAGGACGTTTAGGTGGTCCCAGTCCCCCCTGGGTGAAAAAGTTTAGGTTGTCCCAGTCCCCCCTGGGTGAGGAAGTTTAGGTGGTCCCAGTCCCCCCTGGGTGAGGACGTTTAGGTGGTCCCAGTCCCCCCTGGGTGAAAAAGTTTAGGTTGTCCCAGTCCCCCCTGGGTGAGAAAGTTTAGGTGGTCCCAGTCCCCCCTGGGTGAGGAAGTTTAGGTGGTCCCAGTCCCCCCTGGGTGAAAAAGTTTAGGTTGTCCCAGTCCCCCCTTGGGGGAGAAAGTTTAGGTGGTCCCAGTCCCCCCTGGGTGAGAAAGTTTGGGTGGTCCCAGTCCCCCCTGGGTGAGAAAGTTTGGGTGGTCCGAGTCCCCCCTGGGTGAGGACGTTTAGGTGGTCCCAGTCCCCCTGGGTGAGAAAGTTTAAGTGGTCCCAGTCCCCCCTGGGTGAGAAAGTTTGGGTGGTCCCAGTCCCCCCTGGGTGAGGACGTTTAGGTAGTCCCAGTCCCCCTGGGTGAGAAAGTTTAAGTGGTCCCAGTCCCCCCTGGGTGAGAAAGTTTAGGTGGTCCCAATTACCCAAGGGTGGGGAAGCTTCATATAGTCAATGTCCTTAGGAATGCAACTAATACGAGCTGCGTGTGTAGACGACTTCACAGTCATATGACAATGCGATTGTGGTAACATGAAGCAATATCACACTTAGACGAGAGAGTATGGAAAAGTCGGAGAGGGAAAAGAAAAAGAGGCATGCGAGAGAGTGTGCAAAAGTAGGAGACGCCAGACACATTAGTAAAAATCGTTTTTCTGGTTTTATTTTCTTCTGTTGGGTTCTGATTTTTTGTGTTTCAAAGTGTAGTTTTGCCACCTTAATTCACGCCTTTGACATGTGGAACTTTCCCGACTCGCCCATTCTCTAAAGAGATATTTCGAAAAATCACGTTTGAGATACTGAAGGTGTTTTAGAGAAGGGAGTTACCTCTAGCTTTGGTGTATTTTAAATAGACTATTTAGTTTGTGTACTTTGCAATAAGAAATCAAAGCCTGAGTACCCCAATGAAAAATTATAGAATTTTTTTCCGAAGTATGGTTGTCAAAACACATCATTCAAAAATTGTCCAAAAATTGTTTTTTAAACCATTTGGTTTCTTTTTATTTTATTTGTGCTGCGTTCACCTTACAGTAACCCAAGACTCGAATTCAGCTTAAAATCTTCACTGGTTGCGAAAATTGCAAAAATCGATAATATTGATTATCAAAGCGCGCATGAAGAAATGTTGCAAAATTCGTAAAAACGGCGCGACATATTAATGAATACTTTTTAATAAAAAATGTTTTGTAATCAATTGTTTTATTAGTTTTCGAGAAAAAATGCTCCCTAGCTTTTCAGGCCTGTTTTATCGGCCATTCTATAAATTCGCCCAGAGAGCCAGCGAGGTTCATCTTGTGTTATTTGAGACAATTACAATACACAAACGCACTTGATTTATTTTAGAATTTTAGGGACGTTTTGAAGCTAGTTAGAATATGTCAAACTTTCACAGAAAAAGGTTTCTAAATTTCACAGAAAATCAATAGTTGATTTTCAGCATATGATTCTCGGAACCAAAAGTCTTACAATTCAGTGAACTATCATCTGACAGAAAATCGAGGCAAACGGCGTCATAAAGTGCGGCCCGTACACTACGCTATTATAGCTATAAAGCAGAAAAATTGAGCAAAACATTCTGAGTCAAAACATCACATTTTCAGAGTGTTTTGGTTTCTAATGCTATCTGGGCCCCTTCGAGTTATTGTACTTTATTCAAAAACTTTAAATGAAAATGTTTCATTCCAAGTACCCCACAAATTGCCTACTAAAGTGTGTGAAGTGCATGCCTACTCATAATGGTTGTTTGTGATACAAATTCCCACCGACGTAAGTGCCACATTCGCGAGTCTTTGATTAAACTTGTCTTTATAATCTTGCTGCCTGAAATAATTACATACACACGCCTTATCCCCCATTTAAACAAGCAACACAACCGTGAAATCTGCTGAACTTGCGAGGTATTTTCAAACTATTTTCAGTTGAAGAAAATTCCATGCTGCTGTAAAACAATCAGATTTCTGCTGTTTTCCTGTTCTCGCTTGAATATCAAATACATAATTTGTCGAATAAGCTCAAAATATTTGTAATATATTCCCATTTTTTCGGCCTTTAGGACTTGTATAGAGGCTTTGATGGTCCCTTTAATCATCTCCATGTCTTTCTTTCCAAGAAATGGAAAGACAAAATCATTAAAAGACCTGCGAGCATTTTAAAAACAAAAACTTTTGCAGCCTATTTTTTTCAGTAGTTGTGTATATATTGAAAGTTTCAACAGTTACTCAAAAATAATAAAACTTCGAAACACCAGACTGCCTTTGAAGACCAAAATGTTAAACACAACTAATTGAAAGGAGAAAGCAGTTGTTGATGTCTCATCTGTGATGTCTGTCTTTCTCTCCAAGAATTCTAATTGAACAAACACCTGCAAGCATGTAAACAAGGGTAGACACTTCCCAGACTACTATTTCCGCCTCATTTCCGGCTACTACGTAAACAACCGATTTTAGGCACATATTTGTACCCAATTCACGTGAATCCATGCAAATCGCAGTTTCATTGGTTGTACTTGAATGACGTCACAAGCCTTTGGAAAATTTACGTTTTGCACTTTTGCCACTACATTCCACTATTTCAATGTCGTATTTTGCACCTTTTCACAGTTGATGTTTCTTCATTCGATACTCAGCCAAAAAACAAACGAAAGAGGAATAAGGAAATAATGGAAACCCCTCCCTTTCCTTTCTCCCGTTCCCTCGCCTTCCTGGAGTTTTTCTGTGTTAGGCAGACCCTTCCTGGTCGTTGATTTCCCCGCAATTTCCGCCCAGCTGCACTCTTCTTCCACATAACAGCTAATTTCATTTTGTATGTAAAATAAGCTACTTCGACTGATTAGCCTTTATCGAATGAATCCAATAAACACTGAATAAGTATTCAAAACTCCACTGAAACAATAGAGTGATGTGGAAACATACAAGAAAATGTTTGAAATAGACTTTTGCCCTTTGTTTGACATAGTTTGCTTTTGCCACATTTATTCACAGTTTAATATTTATCCGTTTAATATTCAGCCAAACCAACTGTAGCTTTAACTTTTACTAAAAGTACGCTGAAAAAAGAAAAATACATATTTTCTGTACAAAAATGGGACCTGGCGTTATTTGCCTCTGAATTGTAGGCCGTGTCCTTTTCTTCGGCGGTTCTCGCGTTCCCACCGCCGTTTTTGTCCATCGAATACCCTTCCGCAGAAATACGAATACTTCCCCGATTCCAATGCTTCCAATAACTTTTCCTTTGAAATTTGGAATGTAAATTGCAATGTAACGCTCAAAAACCAAGTAAATCAAGCTAACACGCCAAAAAACGCAATCCGAGAAAAAATATTAAAGTTTCCAGGGTGAGATAGTTAGAAACCTGAATTTCAACAATTATTTTCTTTTAAAAATGATTTTTTTTGTTTGGGAAAATTTGTCTTGAGAAATGTTTCACCAATTTGCAATTAATGAAACATTGCTGAAACAGCTTCCTGATTTATTTCTGCTAAAATAAATCATAGGTTTGTTTTCAAAATTTCAGAGTGTCGAAATAAGGAAGCTCGGTTAAAAAGTTTAGTTCGGTGCAAATTCACACAAATTAATTTTTGCAATCTCATCCATGTAGTGCTAAACTGTTAAAGAGAACCTCGAACATCTTTTTCCTCTCGAGCGCTGGGGTTTTTCAGAACTCATTTCCTCGCTGAACTCATCCGCAGCTGTATGCTGATTCACCCTCAGCTGGGAATTGAACCCGCTAGGTTCGACGTTTCCATTTTATAGTGCACTTTTTATACTTCAATGTTTGTATTTTATAGTGTAACCTATTAAATGCTGAAAGGAAATCGTTTAACGTGGAATAAACTTAAAATACAGAAAACTGTGAAGAGAAAAAACTGTTAAACATCGTATTTTTCGTATATGAAGAGCACTTTTGAGGTCTCCTGAAAGCATGAAAACGATGGCACCACTCAAATATCAAAATCAAGTTCAACCCCCACATAGTGCCTTTTGAAACACATACTTTATAAATTATGTTTTCCAGCTGTTGTTTGTTTTGAAGAAAACATTCCGAGAAAATAGAAAACGTCCAATTTCAAACATTATTTTCCACGGACAACGAAAAGAATCTATCACATCTTTTTTTATCAAGTCCAACAAATTAATTTGAAAATATGAGAGGGCCTAATTGGTTTAAACTTGTTAATCTTTTTTCCTATTTTTTTTGGTTTTTGAAGATCTTCCGGTACTTATTTCTCCGTAAAACTCACCCGTAGATGCCTGTTTCAAAGAGTACTTCTTTGGATTCGGTGCGAATTGAACCCGATAATAGCGATGATTCAAACTTCTGCAAGATTAAAGCTTCACCTCTTTCATTTAAACATTGGAATGATCTGTCAAGATTGCAGGCTTGAAATGATTCGAATTGCAAACGCATTGAAGTATTGTATGCATCCGAAAATTTAGAACAGGAAAATGAAGCAATCCAGTCAGAAAATTGTTGACATAGTTTTCTTTCTCTTCCTTTATTCTTACTTTGATGCTAAAAATGAAAGTTTAAATTTTCAAAAATTAACAGAAACCGTCCTCAAAAACCAAAATTCACCGTTTGTACCTTGTTTACTTCGTAAAACTACAAACCTAATTACCATTTTCCGAACTGGAAAAACCAAAGACCATTTCTGTTTTTATTCGAATTCGCTGAATAAAACAGTGGGTTTCTGCTTTTTGGTGATCAAAGACCTTACTCTGGGTGCTTCTGTAGTTCCCACCGCTTTGTCCCACCGAAGGCCAAAAGAAAAATCCATAAATCACAGCCGCTGCTGAGATATCATCGTGGCAGGGCGCGTAATTATCATAACAGAATGCCTTTTTGCCAGCTCCGCTTTTTCTCTCCCACGGCCTCCATCACACCCCACACACACGCCTCTCCTTTGTGAGTTATTCTGGGTTTATGTTTAAATTAGGAAAAAATGTGTTAAAAGTTTTTAAATAGAATCATTTTTTATATTTGGCACAAGTTTAGATTACTTTTTTTTATCCCAAAAACGGTTTAAAATGTGATTATTTTAAAATGAAGTTTTACCAAAATATTTTCATTGTAATGTTGCAAGAAACATGGATAACTTTCTTATTTCCGCAATTGTGTTCATAGATTTCCATTTTAACATTTTGAATTTAAAACTGAATTTTTTTTTTAAACTAAAGAGCTGGAATATTTTTTATACCAAATGGTATACCATTGAATCGGGTTTCAAAAAAATTCTTTTTTTTTGTGATGTTAATTGTGTTTAATGTTTTTATGTTCAAAAATGGTTTAAACATAAAAAGGATATTTGCATGATCAGAATGCCTTTTCCCCAACTCCGCTTTTTGTCTCCCACGCTCTTCCATCGCACCCAACACATCTGCATTTGTACATATCTGCGTTTGCTTTCAACGCGCCTACAATTTTGAATCATTTTTATTCTTAATTTTATAAAATAAAACAAAAATCTTATTGTAGATGTCTAAAAATGTGATTTTTATTTAAAAATGTTTTGGAAAGTTTGTTTACGATTCGTAGAACATGTTTTTCATTCAGCTTGAACAAGAAGGGGAAAGTAAAGATCGGCTTGTTTTGAAGTTTAGGATGAACTTGTTTCAGTAATGTATTGAATATGCACGGTTTCACAAGAAACTTGACAATGTGGTAAATACGTAGGAAACAATTGAAATACCTAGAAAAATCATTTTTTCATACGGCTTTTCCAAAATGTTCTTAAGAAAATTTTATATATTTCAAGTCTTTTAATATATTTTGTAAAAGTTTTTATCAAAATACATTTGTTTAAAGAAACGGTTCAGGTTTATAAACTAAATCGTATCCGAATGCCTTTCCACCAGCTCGGCTTTTTTCTCCCACGCCATTCCATAGCACTTGATACATCTGCACTTGATGCCCATATCTACTTTTACTTTAAACCCGCCCACATTCATTACATTTTACAAACAAACATTTTTTTAAAATTTGTAGAATTAATTTAAAATATTGAAACAATATAATTATTGTAAAAAGTTTTTCCAAAACTTCAATGCCTCTAGGTGTCATCCAAAATAGTGTTATTTTAATGTTGCAATGAAATACCATAATTTACCTTGATAAACTTCATTGTGGTGACACAAGTAATTGAAAATGTGATTTTTTGAGAAGGCTGTATTTTAATTTTTTTTAAAATGAATTTGGAAAGTTTGTTTACGACTTGTAGATGCTTTGAATTCAGCTTGAACCTCAAGGGAAAAGTAAAGATCTGCTTTGTTTTGAAGTTTAAGATGACCTTGTTTCAGAAATTTATTAAATATGTACATTTTCACAAGAATTGGACTTAACCCCCAGTATACATTGAAAAGAATTCAGATACCAGGAAAAAAACTTCATGCGGTTTGCCCACTTGTTTTAAAGAATTTTCTATGAAAATCTTTGTTTTTTTCTTTTATAAACAATTAGAATTTTAAAAAACTAACCCATATCCGAATGTTTCTGCCGCTTTTTGTCTCCCACGCCCTTCCATCGCACTATCTGCCACAGCTCACATCTGCTTTTGCTTTTGTACGCGCCCAAATAAAGCAATCTGTAACTATTTTAACACACATTTATTCATTTATTTTTTACGTTTTCCCTATTAGTCTTTCTTAAACAAAATCCCCCTTTCAGATGGCCCCTAGACCTGAAAGCCAAATCGAGAACAAGGAATACTCCTTTGAAGACGAGATCAAGTGCCTCCTTCGCTCTTCTGGGCGCATTATTTCACAGTCTGACTCCAGCGGAAACAACGTAAGTTTTTTTAAACGAAAGACTTTAGGAATAGTGAGCCTAAAATAGACTTTTCCACTATTTTCGGAATACCATTTTTTTCTGAATTACTCTCTGTTTTAGGCCAGTTCAAGCAGCTCAGGCAGTAATTGGACAATGGGAAACAAAAAGGTTTGATTGTTTTAGTTTTAAGGTAAATATATATTTTAAGAGCAAGATTCGAGTCGGAGATGAAATTCTTGTGGACAGTGGTTCCAGGCTGAAGATCAAGGAGAAGTTGGGATGCGGAACATATGGACAGGTGAGAGAGAGGGAGAGAGAGAGAGAGAGAGAGAGAGAGAGAGAGAGAGAGAGAGAGAGAGAGAGGAGGGAGGGAGAGAGATAGCGAGAAAGGGAGAAAGAGAGAGAGAGAGAGGCACGAGAGAAGATGATGCATCAATTAGCCAAAAAATGAAACTCAAACTCCACTTTCAGGTGTTCAAGATCAAAACCAGTGGCCATTATCTTGCCCTGAAGGCAGTCAAAATTGACAACGAAGCCTTGAGGGAAAGCGCCCTTCGAGAGGTATTTGTCTTTCATTTTACTTTAAAAAAAATTATTTTTACATTAAAAATATAGTAAAGTAATTAATTTTTTGTTCTTCAGGTGGAAATATTGAACTACATGCGGCAAGTCGATATGGGTGAATTTATTCTGGAGCACTTCCTCAGCTTCGATCTGGAAAACACCCGCGAGACTACCCTCTGCCACGTGTCTCAGATGTTGCAAAAGTGAGTTCTCTCTCTCTCTCTCTCTCTCTCTCTCTCTCTCTAACCCTAACCTTTCAGACCTCTGGCCGACATTTTGGACAAGATTCGTGGAAACGCCTTCCATCCCAAAATTGTCAAAGTCATTGGCTTCCAGGTGAGTATTTGTTTTAAACTGAATTTATTTAAAAAAATGCATTTCTAAAACAGAAAAAAAGTGATTTTTCAGCTCCTCTCTGCTTTGGAGCGCCTCCACGCCCTCGGAATCACCCATTGCGATATCAAGCCGGATAACGTCATGTTTGTAGACATAAACACTCAGAAGTTGAGAGTGAAGGTTAGTAATTCTTTTCTAATTTGGAGCAAAATTTTTATAAACCAAAATGAAAAGATTGACAAAAGAATTTTTTTATATTTTCCATGATTAAATTTATTTTCAGCTGATTGACTTCGGTAACTCCAGCTACACCTTTCAGCTGCGCCGTGGTTTCAAAATTCAGAATCTCATGTACAGGTTAGTTTTTTTATGCTTTTTGTAGAAGTTTTGTAAAGTTTTGTAAATCAGTGTTACAGTGTTGTAAAACATTTGTGCAAGTTTGGCAATGTTATAATACTTTTCCAGGTCTCCTGAAGTCCTGTTTGGTCTTCCTCTAAACGAAAAACTGGACATCTGGGGAGTGGGCTGCATTTTGTTCGAAATGTTCACTGGAGAGGACCTCTTCCCTGTCGACGAGGAACCGCAGTTAGTCAGGTAAACACAGTGCAAACTAGGCGTAAATGGTATTTTTTCAGATTCATGCGAGAAATGGTCGGTCTTCCCGATGGAGTCGAAAACGGTACCCGAAGCCCTCGCTTCCTGTTGCCGGATGAGGAAACTGTGAGTTTCTTTTTTTAACAATTTTAAAACTGAACTTTTCAGGGAGGACTCAGACCGATCACCTACAAAGAGTCAAAATTTGTGGGAATCAAGGACTCTAAGCTAGACACAAGGAAGATCAGAAACCTATGTGGAATCCCTCAGGTGAGTCCCATTCCGATCTCTTACGGGTGCCACTCTCGTTTCTCTTTCTACAAAAGGAAATCACCGTTTTACTTTCAGATGGGCTACAACTACCGTTGCGGTCTCGGAATATCCATGGAAGACTATCAATTCGAAGAGATCCTCATTTCTATGTTGGCCGTGGACGTGGATGCCCGCAAGGGAGCAGCTGAAGCACTTCAATCACTGTTCTTCCGATCCTTCGATGGGAATTTCAATCCGTATACCGACGGAAAGCCATACACGAGAGATGTGGAATTGGTGAGTTCTCTCTCTCTCTCTCTCTCTCTCTCTCTCTCTCTCTCTCTCTCTCTCTCTAAACCCCTTCTTTTCAGACCGAAAACTAGCACCACCCCTCCTAATCCCAAAGAAGAGTCCCTATCTGACATTCGTCCCTCCCACGTGTTCACTCTTTTACAATATGGTATTTATCCTGTGATGTTACTGTAGTAGGTGATAATTGCGATTTCAATAAAGTTATACCCGTGCTTTGTTTTTCTCGTTGATCAGCTAGCGAAGGGGAACAATTTCAAAGTGTTGGTACTTCAAGGTGCACAGCTGCCGCTGGCTGTTTGGCCGAGTGGTCTAGTGGTATGATTCTCGCTTAGGGTGCGAGAGGTCCCGGGATCGATCCCCGGCTCGGCCCGCTGTTTTGCTTTTGTTGTTTATCATGTATTATTGAGTTTGACATAACCGTATGTCGATTTGTCTAAACTCGATACTAAAAGGGTTCCAAACAAGTTTCACAAAAGATAGGGTGAATATTCAAGGAGGTTGAATGGGTGAATAGATGAGAATGAAGATTACTAAGTTGAGATATGTTTATATAAAAGAGAAAAGGTTCAAAGAAAGTAAGAAAGACAAGAGAATGGACAAAGACATGAAAGGACAGAGAAACCAGACAGACGAGAGAGCACGGTCAAGGCAAGAGAGACGTGGGAGAGGAGAGACCATGCAGAGGGAGGAGAGTCTAGGCGGTTAGACGTACGAGACAAAACGTAAAAGTATGAGATCGGCGTGGCATCTGAGGATTTGTGACTGACACAACATTGGCCACGGGAAAGACCCGTTATTTAAAAGAAAGATCATTTAATATAATAGGTGGAAACCACCATTATCAGTGTTAATTTCAATATTTCCACTATCACCGACACCCCATTCTACTGGAAATGAAATGAAGAAAATCATAGAAAATTAGCCTAATTTCGTGACGTCATAAACGTGATTTGGAGTGAATGCCTCATTTCCTTCGCTGTCCTTCCCGTGGACAGTCGGATGGAGAACAACAAGAACCAGCGGCTGAGGAACATCTTCAAGAAATGTCTCTTCCTCCGAGGCAACAAAGACGAGAAACCGGAGAAGGGAGCTAAAGAAGAGGTGGCCACCAAGGAGACCCCCAAGAAGTCTTCGGCGGCTGAGAAGAGACAGGATGTGACGGTGGAATCGAAGGAAACCAAGCCTCAGCCTCCGAAAGTGAAGCCCATTCAGAAGAAGCAGAGGAAGATTGTCAATGTGGAGAAGGTGGACCATGGAACATCGATTTTAGCTGTTGTTTTCAGGCAAAGAGGATCGAAGACGAGGAAAAGGAAGAGTTCGAAGTTGTGCAGAACGCTCGGCCGGCCGTCTGCCATCCTCTGAATGCGAAGAGGTCGAAACTCCAGTGGAAACAGGAGGATCCGCCCCAGTCAGAGTCGGACACGGAACAGGCCGCCCATGACGACCCGACTGTGGAGAAGACGCAGGAGAAACAGATGGATCCTCTGAAGGACGCAGTGGCGGAACTGACGCTGGAGAAGCAGCAGATGAAGGAGGTCATTGAGAATCTGAGGAAGAAACTGAGGAGGAAGAACAAGTTGATCGAGGAGCTGCGGAAGGAACTGGGAAAGGAGGCCGAACAGACGCAGGAGGAGAAGGAGCCGAAGGAGCAGAAGGAGGGGGAGCCTCTGAAGGAGCTGAGGCAGGAGTTCGAGGAGGCAAAGACCGCCCTCAAGGCCCAGATGGAGAAGACCAAGGCGGACAAGGAGGAGATCATGGTGGACTTTTCTATCCAATTATATTGTTCTTTTTTCTTCCTCTGTGCATTATTTTAATCTTTCAGAGGCTTAGGAAGAAGGATAAGAAGGAGGAGAAGGCGCAGGACCCGGCGGAGGAGGACAAGGTGATCGACGAGGCGACGTTGGCTGTGGCGAAGAGGACGCTGGAGCTGATGAAGAGGAACCAGCTGCTGGAGAATGCACTGGGCTACAAGGAGACCAGCGATCTGCGCAATTTCTTCTCCACCGCCGCCCCCAACACCCCGCCCACTGATAATGTTACTCAGTCAAGGGAAGCAGTCAATCGATTGATTTAGGTGCTGGCTCTGTTGGACAAGGCGATGACTGTGGCCATGGACAGCCTCTCCAAGAGACCCCACGACCTGGATGACATCATCGACAACCCCATGCGTCGATTCCTCAACAATCCCACGGTCGGTTGGCTTCCCATATCCCAGCAATGGAACTAAGGCGAAGGAAACCCTTCTGGAGACTATGCTGTCCGCCCCGGGGATGATGCCGTCGTCCTGGGCTGTGGAGGGGGCCCAGAAGAGCGGAGGAAAGGCCAAGGACGGGAAGAAGGACTTTGTGAAGAGCGTCTATCTGTAGATCCGCCAGAGGGAATTTCACACAGAATACTTGTGGTTCTACGCAAACACTGAATAAATATGAACTCGAATGTTTATTTTATCCATTACATAATTATGAAAATGTCCGTGTAATATCCGTTTTATTTCTTGTTTCCTAGAATTTATTTATCGTATTTTAATAAAACAAGTAAACAAAGCCCATCTTGTCAGACTACAACGGCGTTTCCCTTGGGGAATTCAACCTGGTTGAAAAATTTACTGAACACACTCATAAAAAAAGCTACCGTAGTATTATTCGATTGTGCAGCTCAGACACACTCACACAAATCTTCGTGGCGGGACCATTTTCCCCTCGGATAGTTCCATGGTTCGGATTTCCATGATTAACATTTTAAAATTTTGGGACGATTTGCGATTGAAGACAAGTGGAAAATTTGTGAAAATTCGAAATCTCATTAAAATCTAGCATCTAGAAACTTCCTTGTTTGAATGAGAAATCTCCAGGACAGCCTGTTTATTCGTTTTGTCGGCCGTGTGCCAATTGCACCCACAGACGACCTCTAATGCGACTGCCCGCCGTTTCCCCGTATTTTCGCTTTATTTTTGTTCAAATACCCTCCCCTATGATTAAATGAAAGGTTTTTGTTATGAATAAAAAACGTTGGCAAGTTGAAATTACGTTGGGAATGCCCCTTGAATAAGTTTAACATTTTAAAATTTTATTTTTTTTTAAAGAAATATATTAAAAGCCGCGTAAAAGCAGCTCCTAATATTTATTTCTGTTTCAGCTGGAAATATAAATATTAGAAGCTAGCTGCTTTTAAGCAGCTATCAGCTGTTAATTTTTAATTCCAACGCATATTATATCTTGACAGTTTGCCTGCCAAATAGCCGCCAATTAGTCCTTTAACCTTCTTGAGGGAAGTCGAGGATCCTTTCCCAGAATTCGCCTTTTTCGCTTTGTTTCTTTTTAAGTTGAAAGTCTTTATCTATTTCATTTAATTTGGACGTTTTAAACTTTCATTTGCTCTGAGAATGTATCTCTCTTTTATTTAAGGAGGATTTCAGATTACGCTTCAGCCATGGCCGAACAGAAAGCAGCAGTTATTCGTCTTCTGGAGAAAACGCAGAATATAGACAAGGTGAAAATCCCAGTTTAATAGGAGATGCATTAGTTTCAGGATTTGCGCTATATGGGAATCAGCGACTTGATGATTGCCTTGGAAGAGGGAAAGATTTCGCTATCGTGCGAGATGAGCAACAAGGTATTATTCCTGTGTTCTCTTCGGTAATCTTGTTTCAGGTGTGCAAGCAGTTGTTGATCATGATCGAGGATAGGAGCAGCGAGGTGGCGAACATGGTCGTCAAGAGCATGGGATCCCTCGAGCGACATGTGACTGCCAACGATGTTGGTGTTTAGAAATGACGTTTATAAATCAAACTAATCCATTTAAACTAAAGTGTTGTTTCAGATGCAAGTGATCCTCCGTTCCTCCTCTGAATATATTCGGAGCGCTATGGGACTGGCAAAGTCGGAGATGTACGCCAGCGTTTTGAGGGAGATCGTAATTCACGCCGATCCCATGAGGACGGAAATCGGCCAATTCATGCTCAATGACGTTATTCCGTTTCTCCTGGCTGTGCTCAGTAAGTTTTCTTCATCTTGGGCCCATTTCTGTTACATCATCCATTTATTTACAGAGAATCCTCCGAGGCTGACCTCCGTGCACCTTGACGTCATGGAGATTATTGGCGAGATCACTCGTCGCTTTGGCCGCTATGTCGTTCCTCTTCACGAGCCGGCGAGTCTTTTCTCCGACTTCTGACTATCCTGGTGATTTAGTTGGAAGCCTATCTGATCCACTATGTGAACAAACCGGACGGCGTTGGAAGGAAGCGTGCCATCATCGCTTTGGGACATCTGCTCACCGTGTGTTCTGTCAAGATCCACGGGGGCATTGTCGACAAGCTCGTGAAGAGGTATTTATCCCGATTTATGGCATATGTGTTTCAGTGTTTCCGAGGAAAAGGATTCTACAGTCCTGCGCTCGAAGGTTTCCGCTGTGATCTTGGCCGCCAAGGGCAATCCAGTCGCATTTTCTCAGCAGTTGGAAAAGGTAATTATCTTTTTTGTTTGTTTATCGTTTTCGTGTTTCTCCGCGCTAAATGCAATATTTCTTCAGGTGATCCCCTTGATTCTTCGAATTCTGGATGAGACTGAGGACGAGGAGTTGATGGAGGCTCTCCTGCAGAACATCGAAGCTTTCCTTTCCTGTTGCCCTAGGGCCATCAAGAAGTTCATTCCGACGTTGCAGGGGGTGAGTAGGCATTGACTGCCTTCCACAATCCCGGTTTAGGTTATGCTGAAGGCACTGGTCTACGATCCCAACTACAACTGTGGTGAAGAAGACGAGGAGGACGCAAACGACGAGGACGAAGATAGCGCCAACTCCGACTACATGTATTCTGACGACGATGACGGCGATTTGAGCTGGAAGGCCAGAAGATCCGCCGCCAGAGCCTTGCATGCCCTGGTGAGGCTATATACTTCCCCCGGTCACAAATTATACATTCAGATCACCAGCCAAAGCGCCATGGCTCCTCTGTTTGTGCAGTCGCTTGGTAGCGTCTTCATCACTCGCCTGACCGAGCGAGAGGATTCCGTCCTCTGCGACATCCTATTAGCCTACACCACCCTCGTCCGCTCCATCCACAGGCTCTATTTCTCCTCGGTATGGCATTAGCCGTCTTTGACAAATATTGGATTCTTTAGGGCGAGATTTCGGATGCTGCCGTTGGCGTCGAGAAAGCACTGCGTACTCAGCTCAAGACCGTTTTGAAGGTACTTTTGTAGTCATAGCTTCAGGGAATTGGATTTCAGTGCACCACCCGAATTCTGTCCAGGAAAGCGCCCGCGGTCCGCATTGCTTGTTTCGACCTCCTTTCGGGATTCTGCAAGTACTTTTTCCTTTTCTCGCTTCTTCAACGCCTTTCTCAGGACTTTCCCCAACTGCCTCTCTGGCAACATGAACGTGGTCTTCTCTGCTCTGCGCATCGGCCTGAACAACAAGGACAGCAGTGCGCAGCTGAAGCTCACCGCCCTCGGTTTCTTCTGCGCCGTCATCGACAGCCACCGAAAGGAGGATTTCGTGGACGTCGGGGAAATGGTCAAGCTGCTTCTGTCTGCCGTGGCCGATCCTATCCACAAGGTATTTTAGCATATCTAATGTTTACTTTCTGACTTCAGGTGTTGCCAGATGCGGTCTACGTCATCCATAAATTCTCCGACTTCCTGGAATCGGGACGCGACGAGCAGTTGATTCAGAGCCTTCTCGCCGCCATCACCGAGAAACTGAACTCTGGAAAGAACGGAGAGGTAGATTGGTAAACGGCGCTCAATTTCGTCTTTTCAGGAGTTTAGAGATCGTGCCATTTCCTGCATGGGTCACATCCTCTCGTTGTTCGGCAGCATTCCCAAGTCCGAGGTATTTGAATAATGAACGCGGAAAAGAAGTTAGCCTAGGTATCGGACGGTCTGGGTCTCCTCATCTCCCACGCCTCCCCCAGTCATGATGGCTGTCGCGTGGCCATGTTGGCTCTCGTGGAGGTTGCCAAGAGTTCTTCGAAGAATATCCTGAAAAGCATGGCGGAACAGCTCGTTCAACTGTGCTGTATGCATATGAAGAAGGGGGGAAGGGACGCTAAGGTAGCCGGTGTCATTTTGGCTTAAAATGTTGTTCAGGTGGTGACGATGGATCTGTTGACGGCGGTCGTTGAAGGGAAATCCGTCGAAGACGGTCACTCCGAATCCATCGTCGAAACCGTCGCTCTCCTCCTCGGATTCACGAAAGACAGCGATTCGCAACTGGCGCAAATGGCCTTGAACTGCCTCGCGGGTGAGATCTTCGTTGAAGTGAATAATGTTTTTTCCAGCGATCTACGTCCTCCTTCCGCAGAATGCCATGTCTTCGTGGCAGGCTACTGTCGATGCCTTGGCCACCATGGTGGCGTCTCCGCTCATCTACGGACCCACGTTGAATTCTCTCGTCAATCTCGCCCGTGTACTCGTCACCAACTCTGGCGAACAGAAGCTTCCCATGGAGGTTCAGGGATTCGCGTTGCCTCGAACAATTCCAATTTCAGTATATCCTCGACAAAGTCACTCAGCCCGTCTACAAAGAGCATTCGCTCCATCGTCAGGTCGCCTCTTCGATCGCCATGGTTACGGCTGAGGTTGTGGCCGCTGGACAGCACCTTGAGAAGGTATCTCTCTGATGATTCCCAGTCACATTGGCTTCAGACCCGCGATCTGGTGAAGAAATTGGGCGATGACCACCTGAAGGAGGGATATCTTTCCAACTCCAGCCGTGTATACTGCATCCTTGCGATCGGCGAAATCGGCCGTCTTTTCCGGGAGGTGTACGAGACTGGACCGACGGGATTCAAGTTGGTTCCTTTAGTACCAGATGAAGATTTGATTCAGAGTGGAGAAGGTGTTGATTGACGTTCTCAATTCCAAGCACGAGGACCTCCGAACGGCCGCTGCGCAGGCGTTCGGAGCTTTGGCCGCTGGAAACCCCAGCCGCTTCCTGCCTGTGATCGTGAAGGAGATTCAGACCTCGGAAAGGCACAAGTGCCTCCTGCTCAACTCTATCAAAGAAGTCCGTTACTTTCATTTTTTTTACTACCTCTCTGCACTTAATTGCTCCCATCGCCAATTTCCAGGCCATTTGCTGCGCCGGATGGAGTCCTGTGCTGAAAGAGGCCCTTCCGGATATCTGGAAAATGTTGGAGACATTCGCCGACTGCGAAGAGGAAGGCGTCAGGTAGTCCCTCCCCTTTTCACCTCATATTCTAATACAGACTCTTGATTGCTGAATGTCTCGGCCGTTCCTCTCTCATTGATCATCAGTTCCTGCCCATGCTGCTGGTATAGTCTAATCCCTCGTAAATTACATACTCTTCAGGCGTTCGTCACGGATAATCGTGCCTCCATTCGCCACTGCGCCCTTTCCGCCTTCAAATACGTCGTTGCTTCCCCCGAGCCTGCCACCAACACTTTCCTCGACGAAGCTACCATTGGTCTGTCGAGCCGTCTGTTTTGTTGATTCTTCTTCAGAAAAGTTGCTGTCTACCGTCGGGGACCCTGACCTGCTCGCGCGTCGTGCCTCCCTGACTGTCCTCAACGCCATCATCCACCGCAGAACCTCTCTTGTTCGTCCTCCCTATATTCAAAATACCCTGTCCTTAGGTCTTCAATTCCCTGCCGAGGGTCCTGCCGATGGTCTTCGTCAACCTGAAGGTCCGGGAAGACTTGATCCGCGAGGTGGAGATGGGTCCCTTCAAGCACGAGGTCGACGAAGGAGTGGATGTTCGCAAGGCCGCCGTCCAGATGTAATGCATTCCATTCATTCAATCCTTCTGTATTCCTTCAGTCTCTACTCTCTTATGGAAAAGTGTCCGCATAGAGTCAACGTGGACGCCTACATCGCTTTTCTCAGGGGAGGCCCCCCTAGTTGCGAAGGAATCAAGGCCAAGTTCTCTGGAATCCAGGTACCTCTCTCTCTCTCTCTCTCTCTCTCTCTCTCTCTCTCTCACTTCCAGTTGAACTGTCTCTTTCCAGGATCGCTATCACGACATCCGCATGCTCTCCTACATGATGCTGGCCAAGCTCATGGAGATGTTCCCGGCCGAAGTGCTGTGCAGGGTCCATTTGCTGGCGGACATCTTGCGCAAGCACTTGGATGAAAAATCAAAGAACAACGCCGTGCGACAGGAGGTGGAGAAACTGGGCGAGCTGAAGCAGACCGTCATCCGCTTCATCCTGAATATGCACGTCAGTTGCATTATTCCTTCCTTCGTTAATCTGTCGTTTCAGAAACTTCCTGGAGCTGACAAGTACCAGTCGCTGAAGGACGTTCACACCTACATGTACAATCAGAAGCCGCTTGCGGTCCTCTGGCCGTCCGAGTTCCAGAGGCCGCTGGCGTAGATATTGCATTGACTATTTGGCCTGCACTGACGCCCGCAACTGAATGTACAATTCCAGATGTGCAATGAATCGTTTCTTGTATTTGTAGTATTTTCATCGGTGGATTTACCAGAGAATTGTGTGAACCGTGGTTTCTGTTGTGGGACGTTTGTCAAAAGTGTGGCCTTTTTTGCGAATAGTGCTGGGAACCGTGGCCCAGTAATTTTTTTGTTTATTTTGAGAGAATTAGAATTTGGAGGGCGCCTTGGGCCGTTTGGGTCCCGGCGCGACTTTTCCATTAGGCGCACTGTGATTTAAATCTGAATTTATTGGTTTGCTTTTTTAAAAGTTCAATCGAGTTGTAATGATATTTATATGCATCTTTTATTTATAAAAATCGAAAAATTTGCAGTACAAAACTGATTTTTTAAATAGTTCAAATCGTTCTGTGATTGACCTTATTTCCCATCCTTGCCGTAGTGTGTAATATTAAATTTCTTTGTTTTAGATGACTTCTATGAATAATGGACAAATCCCACCGGATATCCACGGATTGAAGCAGCGTCTGAGCTCCGTCCTCGGGATGATGACCATGCAGACCTACTTCTGCGAGATCGAAATGATCCGCATCTCGCAGCTGGATCCCCTCGGTCAGTCTTAATTATGGAGTCAGTCGCTGTATTCTGCGTCAAACCGTTTCTGCTGATTTTCTAATAAATAGTAGTTACCTAAGATAGGTTGTGTTTAATTTGTGTTGTTTTCAGGTTCGGCAGTTGAATCGGATGCTAAGCAAGAGCTGAGGGCGGCGTTGAGCGAATTCAGCGCTGAGATGCACAAAATGGCGCTGAAATGCGAAGTTTCCGTCTCCGTCGTGGAGGTATTCCTTCCTTGAAAGAGGCTTATACTTCTGTCATTTCAGGAATATCTTCTCCAGAGAACGGTCCTCTCTTCAGATGGTCACATTGAGGAGGCAGGTGAGAATCCCTTTAAATTTGCCTCTTAAACTGGTCTTTAGGTCCGTCCGATGATTCCAATTTGGCAACAAGTGCCTTGGAAACTACCATGGACGTGTGCTTCCGTTCCCGCGACCATGATGTTATGGATTTCTACCTGAATATTGTGGAGGCCTCCGCATCTTCTGAGGGCGCCCCCAGCCACTCCAGCTCTTCCACAGGTTCAATGCATATGGGACCGAAGAAGATGTGGATGAAGCGCTACGAAGAAGAATGCAGGGAAGCGGAGAAGGCTAAGGAACAGGCGGCCCTCGCCGACAATCCCCCGCCCCGAGACGAAGACAATCTGGCCATCAACGAGGATTCAGAAGCCTTGGAAACGGAGGGAGAGGAGGGCGAGGCAGCCCACGACATGGAGTCGCCCGTGCTGCCGCCCTTATCTTCTGTGGCAACTTCATCGGAGGAGACGGTTGCCTGCGAAGAAGTGGATGGACCTTACTCTACCCCCGAATGGAAACAGGAGGAACACATCTCCACTTACAAGACGACCGAGTCGGCCTCTTCCGGAGACAGCATGGAGGAGCAGACGGACGCTAGTGTGGACAGGGAGAGTGAGCCAATGGGGCTGAAGATGGAGGAAGCCTCGCCGGATGTCCCCCAGGTTGATATTTCCGTCTTTTTCAATTGAAAAAACTCCATTTTCTTAATTTGAAACTGTTTAGAACGGGAGCGTATCGGACAAGACCGAAGCGATACTCTTTGCCGCCGGCGATTATGGGGGCTCATTACTGTATGCGACGGGACTTCCCTATCCGAGGCCGCCGATCTCGTACGGGCGTTTTTTCAGGCGGGAACATCGTAAATTCGAAAGTGACGACCAAAAAGTCGATAAACCTACGGATTGGACGGGCGCGTAAACACAGTACATTTCGTTAAAATGCCAGTTATCCACAGATGCATGTCGCCTGGAATTGCAACAATGGCATTTCGGATGCCGATTTCTCCAAAATGACCTGTCGCCTTTTTCTCAAAAATGAGTCGAAAAGACTACCCGGCGGTTCCTTTAATCTTCTAAATTGACCTCTTTCAGCTGGAGAATTCCAGAGCCGTCGGTTCTCCATTCCAAAACGAGGACTCTACTCCGATCGAAGCAGCAGCTGGTTTGTAAATAGGTTAATCCGCAGGATTGTTTCAGAGCCAGTTCGTCCGTCTCCTTCTGCCCGAATTCTCGATGCAATCTCTCTGCCCCGTCGGCGTCACCGAGGTTATTCATCGCTTTAAACCAAATATCTTCCTTTTAAGACCACGTCTTGGACGGAATGCTCGACGAGATCCCGCTCCCTCCGCCTCAGCACCCCGTTCCCTATCTCGTCACGGGTTGGTTTTACCCACCTAGAATGCAGCCACCCTCTGTGTTATTTTCAGAGCCGGACCACGATTACATGCGCCATAGGAATATTGCACATCACACGGAGGCTCCGCGGGTGGTCGAGCTGCTTTCGGACGAAGACGAAAGGTCCCTCGCGCGAATTCAATCGGTCAGTTTGGCAACGTCTGTTTTTGACAATTAAAAGCCGCTGTTTGGTAACCAAAGGCCGCTTGACCTGCTTTTTTTGCAATTAAAGGCCGCGTAACTCCTATTTCGATGTTTCAGCCGCCTGGTCCTCCGCCGGAAGATTATGCTCCTCACCCGTACGAGGAATTCCTCCCGAGACAGACGCATCACCGTGGACTTTCGTGGGACCCGAGGGACCTCTCGCAGCAGCAGTACATGGCCCATCAACCGGCTGCCACCTATCCCAGGATGACAGGGTGATCTCTCTCTCTCTCTCTCTCTCTCTCTCTCTCTCTCTCTCTCTCTCTTTATCTCTTTCTCTCTCTCTCTCTCTCTCTCTCTCTTTCTCTTTCTCTCTCTCTCCCTCACTCCCCTCTCTCCTCTCTCTCTCAATCTCCACTTCAGGTATCCCAACGCGAACCTCCACTACTTTCCCTACCATCCGGGTCCTTCCACGTCCTACCAGATGTCCTATGACCAGACATATGACCATGGCCAGCACTTCCCGTACCACACTCCGTCGATGTATGCTAATTACGAGGTGAGACTGCCTCCTTCTGGCGTACTGTAGTTACAGTATGACCCGTACTATCCGACGCCCCATCGTTTCAAGAAGCAGGAATTCAGAGGCAGACGTTCCCGTCGCGGGGATGGCGACGACGTGAGCTAATTCCTCGATCCTTGTATTCAAATGGCCTATTTCAGAGGGATAAAAAGAGGAAAAGGGGCCGTCCCGGCGGGAAAAAGTAGCTGTTTTGATCCTTATTTGTTAATCGTTTGCTACCGTATCTTCTGGGTTCACGCCTGACGGAAGTCAGCTATTTCCATACGTTGTCCCCAATTGTTTAACCTTTGCTTTTTTCTGAGCGTTGATGAAGTTGCTCGAAATGTTTCGTTTTCATATTCCAAGTAATTGCTTGATTTGTATTTTCCCTATCTCTTTTTTCTGATCTTCTCTTTGTTTTAGTTCTCTATCATGGATGTGGATGAGGACGTGAAGTGGGTTTAATTCATTCTCAGAATCTAGCACAAATATTATACTCTGCGACATGGGAAAAATCGAAATGTCCTGGGGTTTCGCTAAACTTCTAGTTAAAATCACATGGATTTTCACACTTTGCAACACGCATCGCTGTATTTTAACTATTGCAACGGATGTTAGGTTTTCACACTTTGCAACACGCATCGCTGTATTTTAACTATTGCAACGGATGTTAGGGTTTAGGGCAGCGATTTTCTGGCAAATTTAATGTAAAATTCTAAAAACATAATGGTGCTGCTCCGATTGTAGTGATGAACACCGAACACCCAGTAACGAGACCACGTGAAATGTGCCTCTCGCATCCAAGGCGTGACCTACCGTAACCCTGCTCAATAAATGGATATTGTCCTCAAACTCTCGGATTGGCGTTTTAAAGGGACTTAAAAAGCTTGAAAGTTATTCAAAAAAAACTATTATTTTGGGGTTTAAATGCGTCGTTTTGGAGAAATCTGCATCTGAAATTTTTTGGCTATTCCAGACGACAGGCACCTGTGGGTAACCGTTATTTTATATTATTTATGATCTTATTCTTATATCATTCTTGTCTTTAGGGAGGACATCATTCTGAACGACTTCGGCAAGCCGTGGCCCGGATCCGACATTATCTTCCGATGCGCCGATTCGGACAAACTCATTCATTTCTCCAGGAGGGTTCGTTCCTTCAGTCTATTCATAAACTGACCTCTCTAAAACTTAAAAAGCCAAATTATGTATTCCATGTTAAATGTAATATTTTCACGTCCTAATTATATTTTTGCAGCTGCTGGCCACCTACTCCCCTTACTTCGAGGCACTCTTCTTCCACAACTGGAATGACGTGTGTTATTCTAATCTTCTCCTCCTTTAACTTGTGGTTTCAGAAAGACGCCGACATTTTGTCTCTGGAGGAGGAATACGACATGATTCTCGACGTGTTCCACATCATCAGCAACGGCGGAGTTCCCTGTAAGTCGCCCTTCTTTGACCTGCAATATTCAAATGTTTAGATTCCTCCAAGTTCTTGAAGCCAAAGAAACTGATGAAGATGTACAAGTTCTCCGACAGATGCGACATCAAGGTCATCAGGGAGATCTGCAAGGAACAGCTGGAGAAACAGCAAACCCACGAGACTCTGGAGGTGGCCATGCAGTTGGGAATGGAGGAACTCAAGGTGGGCAGGCGATGGGTTTAGAATATGCCGAAGAGAAACGCTCCACGGGGCGACCTTTGGTAGCCAAAAAGCGGCTTTTAATTGTGAAAAAGCCGGTCGAGCGGCCTTTGGTTGCCAGAAAGCGGTTTTTAATTTTTAATGTATGATTCATTTGTTTAGGATAGCCTTCTGGAGAGCTTGGAGAGGAAGGACCTCCTGTTGTTTCTGAACACGAATGACTCCCCCATCACTCTGTCGAAGAAGGATTTGAAGCTGATCATCGACAGGGTCTCCTCTACCACGGACGCCTCCACCTTGTAAGGCCAATTGCCTCCTTCCCTCAATTTCTTTGCAGTCTTCGTGCCTCTCCGAGCGTGGTCTTCCTCCCCTCGCGGGCCTATTTCGCCCTGGTGAGCATCAAGAATGTGAGCGAGGAGACGCTGGCTTGTCGTCTGTCGCCGTGGCTCTCCCGTTGCAACTGCGACTTTACCTTCCTCCGTCCTGGCAATGCGATGAGTGTGCGTGTGTACCGCAATGCGGCCCTTCCCAGCAACGCCTACGAGGTCGACTTTATCCGCGTCGAGTGCTCCAAGGGCAATGCGAAGGACGCCTTCAACAAGGCCCATCCGAACGGCACCCTCTCCATTCCCGTGGAATTCGACTGAATTCCTCCCGCTTCATCGATACTCACACCGTTGTTTTGTTATTGTTACGTTATAAAATTTTCAGATTGTCGAAAACATTCAGAAACCTGAATTCGCATTTTAGGAAGCAGGAAGGGATTTTCACTCTAATTTAGCTACCGACAGTGACCAGTTCTTTGGCTCGACCGACCTGAAATTATAGCCCTCACAGGACAAAAGAAATTGCTCCAGGCACTTTATTTTATCAAAAACAGTCTATTTCGACAACATATAACTCACAATACAAGCGGGGATCACTGGTTGACGCCGAACATCTTCTTCATGAACTTCTCGGCGCTCTTGAGGAGCTTCTCGGGAGCGCCGAAGACATTCACGCAGATGGGCTCAGTGCGCTTCCAGTCGGCACCGTAGTTGAACTGAAAAGAAATAGAGGTAAACAGAGAGAGAGAGATAGAGAGAGAAGAGAGAGTGAGACTAACCGGGCGGCGGTTCACGGTGTTGATCCTGCACTTCAGCAGTTTCTGCATATCATGGTGATCCTTACTGCTACCGACCTCTTTCTCATAATCGTCCTGAAATGATAGTGGTGGGGTTATTGAAAATTGCCAGAAGGCTATCATCCTCCAAAACGAAAATCTTTCCAAAAGTCGCAAACTAACGTCGGTGACACCGGGAAGTTCGAACGTGTGACAGTCCTGTCCGTCGTGCTGATTCGTGTATACGCGGCAAGGCTTGCCGGGCGGAGAATCACGGGCGAGCTAAAAAAATGGAACTAGAGTTCGTCCAGGACCGGACTGACCTCTTGGAGGATAATAATGACCATGAGCGCTCCACTCTCCAGCAGAACATGCCGGTCGTTCTTTCCGTTATCAAAGGCCACGATTTCGACGAACAACGGCAGCTTCGGCAAATAGTAGGGCTCCCTCGTGGGCCCTTTCGGCAGGAATTTGGGCGGCTTCGGGTTTCCACCGCCGACGCGGGTGGACGTCGACTTGATATGGGCGCTGGCCAGCTTAGTCTTCAGATTGTGGCGGAAGTTCGACTAAAAAGGAAATGATAATTAAAATTTAGATAAAAATGCCACCTGTCGGTAAGCGATGGACTCGTTGATCCAAATGACACCACGGGGATTGCCATGAGCGTCCACAGCCGGGAGCTCCTCGTAGGGCGTTCCTGAAAGGAAGAGTTCGATTGCGCCACTTTCCCAAACGTAAGCTTTAAGATCGATGACCAAAAAATATAAACTAACCCTTCATATCCACCCTTAAAACGATTCCGCAGATTCCCTGGACGGTGACTTCAGCGGCGGTGGGCTCGGCAGACGAGTTGTCTAAAGTCGAAGTTACATATGTATAAAACTAACTAATACCGGCGTCGGCGGAGGTTTCAACGGCAGCGACGACGGGCGGCTCTTCCTCCGGGGCGGGCTTTAGCTCCTTGGCCAACTCGGCGCCTTCCTTCGAGTAGGCGGGGAGCTTCACGGCCAGATCCAGCACTAAATGAGGGATTAGATTGATATTGCATATTACTCTCTTTCTCCCTCTCGTGTGTAAACTTACCAAAGTCGCGGATCTTCTCGTCGATTCCCTCCTTCGTCATCTCCTCGGTCAGCCAGGTGGCAGGAGCCTCCTCTCCCTCCTCCTTCGCGGTGTCCTCTCCCTCCTTCGCGGTGTCCTCTCCCTCCTTCGCGGCCTCTTCGCCCTTCTCTTCCTTCGCAGTGTCCTCGGCCTTCTCCTCTCCCTCCTTCGCAGCGTCCGTCGCTCCCTCCTTCTTCTCGACAATCTCCAGAAGACATCTCTTCAGGAACGCATCGTATTCCTGAAAAGCGCCATTCATTCCCGAAAAGGGCTAAAAATCACCTTGATCGTAGAATCCTCGGCGCAAACGGCGGCCAGCCAGACGAAAGCCAACTTGGCGGGATCGGTGGCGAGCAGAATGACTGAAAAATCCTTTTGTTTTTCGACAATTCCAAGATCTTTAAATATCCTCCTTCGTCGTCTAAAAACTGACCCTTGATGGCCTTCTCGAAGGCGCAGTGGACGACGTCGCGGTCCGGCCAGGCTCCGAGGATGGCAGTCATGTTCAGCTGGCGGATGCTGTCCAGAGTGTCCTCGACGGCGGGGATCTTAACGGACTAACTGATTCCAGGTAGATGATTACTGCAACCTCGGGAAGAGCGAACTTCTCGCCGGACTTCTTGAAACCGACGTGTAGGATGGCGAGGTACTGGTGCCACAGCAGGTGCTTCTGAAAATACAAGTTTGGGTTGAAACGGCTTAATCCAATTGAGCAATTTGGATTACAGTACCTTGAGGATGGTCTCCACGTCGTTGATCATCTCCTTGGCCACGTCGCCCTCGAGCACATCGTCAATGCATCCCAGTATGTTTTCTGGAAGTACGCTCTAAAACTACCGTAACCCGGATGAACGAACCGATGAAGGCGTAGCGGTTGCCACGAGCGCCTCCCTTGGGCTCTTCGTACTGGGCGAGGGCGGCTTCGACGAGGACGGCTGGGGTCAGATGTTTGCCTAGAAATGAGGTTTTAGAGAGAGAGAGAGAGAGAGAGAGAGAGAGAGAGAGAGAGAGAGAGAGAGAGAGAGAGAGAGAGAGAGAGAGAGAGAGAGAGAGAGAGAGAGAGAGAGAGAGAGAGAGAGAGAGAGAACCTTCGATTAGATCCTGCTTGAGATTATCGCATTTAAGCAGATCGGGGAGGATGGCGGCCGCGCGCTGGCGGTTGGCAGCCTCGTTGAGACAAGGTAGAATGGCGTAGGAGATTATCCTCGCCGCGGAAATCGTCTTCGTCAGTTCTGAAGATATTTGTAATCAAACAAACTACGAAAACCAACCCTGAATGACATGTCCGGCGGCCTTTTTGAATTCTGCATGTGGAATGTTCGCGGTGGTGGTGATCATGGCCTTGACGGTGAAGTAGAGAGAAGTGTCCTCCGGGAAGCCGTCTTCCGCCAGGAGCCTCGACTTGATGGCCACGGGGAGAGACATCAGCACCTAGACAATAGCGCTATAACGGCCGCTCGAAGCTGTGAATTCAGGGTTAACAACCGGACTAACCCGGTTCCAAGTTTGGAACCAAACGAACCTCAATGAGGGTGGCCTTCTTCTCCGGCGAGATGTAGGGGGCCAAGAGGACTCGAGCCAATCTGGTGCAGAAGGGGTCCGTGGAGAAGTCGTAGACGGGGGCGACTCTTCCGGCACCAAAGTCGGCGATGAGAGCGCAGGCGAGGAGGAAGACTCGGAGGTCCTCCTTCTCCTCGCACTCCTGCAGCCTGATGGCCACAATGTCCCTTGCCCTCAGGTTGCGAGCCTCCCTCGTGGAGAGGTTCATCTAAAGAAAGGGATGTTTTCAAATAAGGAAAAGAGCGAACCTGATATCCCTGGAAGAGCATCTCCGGCCAGTTGTCAACCTTCGTCTCCACTGCACCTGTGAACTTGTCGGCCAATTCGATCAATTCCTCTTCCTCCAACGACTTCAGAATCTGAGGCACCACCTGAAAATTAACTTTTTACAACTTAAAAAGGCATAAATTACCTTGTAAAACGCAGCGCAGGGACGCTGATCCTTCGAGACGCGCTTCATCGAAATTCCGAGAATAATACTGAAAATGTGATTAAAAAAAGAAAAGCAAAGAAATTTACCTTTCGACGATGCGCGCGGATCCCAGCAATTTGTTCGGGGCGTTCTCCGCTATCCAGATGTAGCTGCCGCAGTCGTCGAGCACGGATCTGTGGACAATCTGAATCTTTTACTGCATTTCAGACGCGAATTAGAATGTACCGCGTGCATCTCGTCCTCGGAGATGGGCTTGTCGAAGCGAAGACGGGTGATGGGGTCGGCCAGGACGTACCTGATGTTCCTCTGAAGGAAAGATTTTAAACTGTTTTACTCCAAAATGCATGCTCAACAAATTTCATTTTAAATTATATGAAACCCGAACCTTGGCCATTTCCTCCACGTTTTCTTCGTCGGCAAATTTGGCCAATTCCTGGATCTCGGTGAGTTTGCAGATGACTTCCTGCGACTCCTCCTGGCTGAAGAACTTGGCCGAGACCAAGCGCTCCAGCCACTTGATCTGCATGTCGAACTCCTCGTTCCAGTTGATCTGAACATTTCTTTAAATTTGAAGGAAAAGAAGAAATCACCTTCTTGTCTTCGTTGATGCCGGGCATGTCGTCGTCGATGAAGTCGGTGGCCGCGAAGCCGACACTGCCGCACTTCATGAAGAAGGACCTGTTCATCCAGACGAGAGAATTCTGGAAATAGGGAATTAGAGAGAGAGAGAGAGAGAGAGAGAGAGAGAGAGAGACCAACCTGCAGGAGGGCACCGCCGCACTCGGCCAGTATCTCTTCCGCATCCGACTTGTCGATCTTCGCCATCCTTCTGACCGCATCCTTCACATCCTCCGTAACATCAACGAAGCCTGAAGAAAACGATGAGTAAGCACTCGAAAGTCTAAGTATATATAAAACCTAGAATACTTTTCCACCGTTTAAAAAAACAGAATACTGCTTTTTCGGTAGTAAAATGTCCCACCATGCGTGCCATGGCGCCTCAAGAGGGGGTCGATAACGAGCGGAAGGCCTTGAATGAGGTTCTTCAGATAGGCCTTCGATCCTTTGACGTCGCCAACTTCTGCCACGGGCGCCTCAGCCGTCACTTGCTGGGGCGGCAGGTCGAGACTGGACACGGAGCCGGAGAACACTGGAAAGTAAGTTTTAGAAAGTTATCTGCCCAATAAACAATTCCGAGTAAAAAGGTAAAACGAACCCATTTCGCCCTTCTTGACGACCGGGGTCTTCTGCTTTGGCGAGAGGAGCTGTTTCACGCTGAGGCGAGGCACATCGGAACCCGGCAGCACCCTCCAGTTCTTGTCCTTGTCGGCGGCCGATTCGCCCTTCCTCGGTCGCTCTTCACGATCCGAACTGGCTAAAATTGGAATATTTTGAGATTTCTCCTCGGATTTTAAAATGTAATTGCTACAATTCAATTCCTGGGAGAAAACGAACCTTTGAGAGTCTCGTCGATGGTGTCTTTGAGCGGCGGAGTAACGATGTCCTGCTTGGGAAGGACGACTTCGGAAGTGGATACTTCTGAAAGTAGGATTTATAGGACTGTACAGGGAAAAACTAACCGGCGATGGACTTAGAAGCCTCCGAACTGCTTTGCGAGATGTTAACCTTGCTCTCCTGAGAAAACGACATTAGCGGTGGGAACTCTGAAAAAAGGAGAATAAGTAGGGATCTAAGTGAGAGGCGTTATATCGAAGAGGAGATGAATTGCAGAAAAGAGGATAAAAATCAAGTAAACCTCCCCAAGAAACACGGAATAGCACAAATTGTTCACCCGCTGTTTACGCGATGCCTTTTACTAAATAAGAGCCGACATTGTCCCAGTAACCTGTCAGAAATTGAGAAGACGATAATTTAGAAATGCTTACGTAATTTCCATAAATGATTGAAGCAAAAAGCAATATAAACATTGTTCCAATCTCTTTTCCACTTTCGGATTAGATTTGTAAAGTTAAAAACTGCCGTGGAAGATGCTATTGAAATAACACTAAAATAACATTAAAATTGATATCGTGGAGGCCATCATGCATTTTGTTAAATAAGTATTTCGTGCAAGGATTAATTATATCCTGTGTTAGCGGTCTTTAAGGAAATAGTGATCCTCAACCTGGTAAAACAGTAGGGAGTGGGTTAAAGACCGCTGAACCTGTTTAAGGATCGCTATATTCCTTCAGAACCGCCAAGACAGGATAGAACCCGGACAAATTATCCAATTCCCCTCCCCGTAGGAATTGAACAACTTGTCCGCATCTAATCTTCGAGCACAGCAGTTGTCCAAGCACGATTCGCCCTCCAATCGGTTAGTTCATGAAAAGCGTCTTCCAATAAAAAAGAAGCAGTAATCCGCACCGGTATGGCTGAGCTGCGAAGAAAAGCTGTTCCTGGCAATCCTGGGCGGCGCGATCGGCGGAGGACGGCGGCCGTCGTTGGTGAGACTGCGGTCTGCCCAATCTCGGGCGTTTTGGTAACTCCTCCTCTCGGGTCCACGGCGATCTGAAACACGATTTTCAGTAAATTCATTCTTTCTGGGGTGGTAATTTTTACTCCGTGGCATTAAAAGATTTTCAAAACACACCGTTATATCCACCGCGATGCGAGCCGTTGTGCGAAGAAGATCCGTTGTATCTTCCATTGCGAAATTCTAAAAAGCCGATTATTGATATTTTCCCGATTCCTACCCAGATTCAGCGATTGAGTGTGGGGTCCGTTGCTTGCGTCAGCCGGCGGCGGGCGCTGCTGACGAACGGAATCCAGACGGACGTCTTGGCAAGGCATCTGGTAGTTGGTGGCGACGGGGGGAGCGGCGGGAGGTGCGGTCGGTTTTCCCTCGGACTGCTGGAGGGTAGGGCGGTAGTCTTGGGCCCCGAACTGGACAGGCCGCTGCTCAGGAGAAGCGGGAGGACGGTTTTTCTCGGTCGGGGCGTGAGAATCACGGCCATCTGGAAATATGTAAACAGCGTGCGGAAGAGTTGTCCTATTTCGATAGGTATATCAGTATATCAACAGAACAGGCTTGTGATTGGAAAACTAACCATGTTGTCCGTGATGTCCCTGACCGTTCCTCGGGCCGCCGGGCGGTCCGTCCCTGTTCCTGCCTCCGCGGTGGCCCTTTCCATTGTTTCTCGGGAAGCGGCTGTTCTAAACAATTACGCTAATTAGGTCAACTAGGAGGTCGTACCTGGTTTCTTGCGCCGTTTCCTTCCTCTCCACGACCGTCGTCGCGACGCGGCGCGTTGTTCCTGGGCGGAACATCCTTGTCGTTGCGGGACTCCGCCGAGCGGTTCTGAGTGACTACGGACGAGTCGCTAGCGGTCCTCGGGGGGAGCGCAGGCTTTCCGGCAGAGGAGTTGGAGGTCTTGCGAGGAGTCTCGTTCTGAACAGGGATGATTATCTCAGTTAACTGTTAAAAATTGACATACCCTACGTCCGTGACGGCCAGAGCTCTTCGGCTTCTCCTGTTCCTTCTTTTCCACGACCTTCGGCTTCTCCGGCTCCTTCTTCTCCACGACCTTCAGCTTCTCCGGATCCTTCTTTTCCTCGACCTTCGGCTTTTCCGACTCCTTCTTCTCCACGACCTTCAGCTTCTCCGGTTCCTTCTTCTCCTCAGCCTTCGGTTTCTCCTGTTCCTTCTTTTCCACGACCTTCGGTTTTGCCTCAACCTTCTGCTGCTCCTGGACCTTGTGCTCCTGAGACTTTGTGGTTGGCGGCTCGTGTGGCTTCGGCGCTTCCGCGGACGTCTTCTCGACGGGCTTCTCAACCTTCACTTCGGCCTTCTCAGATGCGGCGGCGGTAGTTGCAGCCGGCTTCACCTCCTGCTGCTTCGGCGGATTTTCCGGGGGAGAGGGGCTGGACTCCTGGAAAATCACTGATTAGCTGCTTTTTACACTTTATAGAACAATTTTAATCAATTAAATGCCAACTAGAATCATTTGAAGCTGTCTGACATAGCAAAATGGTGCCAGAACGACCATTTTTCCAGAACCATTTAGAACGACTTCATTATGCAAACAGTTTTAGTGATCTGACGCAATGAAAACACAATTTCTCCATTTGTTGTAATCGGGCGATGAGATCTCAAAAAGAAAGCGAAAAATCAACCAACCTTCGAGTTGTCGCCCCTGCCGGGCTTCTTCTTGTCGTGTCGTTTGTGTTTCTTCATGTTACCCATATTGGCGATGGGATTTAGCGGTACGACCCAAGTTGCGTCAAGTGAACTGAATCACGCGTTTAAAAATAGAAATAAACAAGAAAAGTGAGGAAATCAAAAGAAACATGCATTTTTGATCATTTGATGAAAAAGGCTCGAAACAAAGTATTTTTCTTATTTACTTGAAAGAACGTTATTAAATTGGCGAACAATATGATTTTCTACAATTTTCATCAAAAATTTCTTTAAAATGAACTAAATAAATTCGTAAAACAACTAAAATTTAGACGTTTTGGGATTTCCGGAACCAGTAATTAAAGGACTGACTGCCTCTCCCGGGCTTCGCACCGATTTATAAAATCAAACGCCCTAGTTTACGCCCTGTAATTTGTAAGCGTATCGTTGAAATTTAATTATTAAACCGAAGTGTTGTACCTTTAAAGGCTAAAATCTCACGTGGCCATTCTCTTTTTTGACGGTTTTATTGTTTATTCCATCTATTCGTATCATCCGCCTTTTTCTTCCTATTATGCACTAATGACTGCGGCAATCTCTTCGTAACCAGGGTGACCGTTGCGGATGTGTTTGATGGCACAACAAGAGGAAATGCAGATGGTTATCACACCTGAAAATACAAAGTGTAAGGAAATGTTTACTTTTATCTTAATTTTAGAATAATAGCTGGATGATCTGTCCTGCGTTTCGAGCTCAATGGTTGCTGATCGTACTTACAAGTAAAGATGTTTACGAAGATCAAACATAGATCGAACGTCTCCAGAATAGACTTTTCTCCTGCGTCAAATGTCCCAAGAAAGCTCGCAATCAAAAACATGCTGGAAATATTTGATTAAAACTACGTAAATTGAAAATACCTTATAAAGTCGCAGGCGAGCCTCATATAATGGGCATGGGCACGGCCCTGATGGGTGATGGGGGTCCTGAAGTAGAGGACGACGTGGACGGCTGTTCGGATGAGGGTGATTCCGATAAGACAGGCGGTTAGCATTCTTCTGGGAGAGAGGGTTAGAGAGAGAGAGAGAGAAAGAGAGAGAGAGAGAGAGAGAGAGAGAGAGAGAGAGAGACTGAGAGAGAGACTGAGAGAGATGATAGAAGGGAGGTGTGTGTGTGTGTGTGTGTGTGTGTTTGTGTGCTTGTATGTGTTAAAATCTCCTAATTCTAACGTAAGCGTTTAATTTTAAACAATTAATTTGAGAGAATGTAAAAACCAGAGGCAGTTGCCGTTATCGACCTGAGTCAGATTGAGGAGGAACTTCTTACGATGCCTAGGTAACCGTGGTTTTGCGAAACACATTTACTCTTTGAAAACAGCCGTAACGATTCCCCGTGGGAATGATCTCGTGATGTAGGAATATGTATTGTTTTTAAAACTTCAATTTGGAACTTTTTAAAACTATGATATTTCATTGATTTAAAAAAATCTTTGTATGGCAATCAAATAGGAGAATCTTTTGAAAAACATTTTTATAAATAAAACATTTATATTTCATCCATCCTAGACTACTGAACAACAATGAAAGAAAGGGCTTCCATCTGACGTAACATTTTGTCAGACAACGGCCACAAAGGAAAGGAAGGACGATAAAAATGAAAGAAAAAAAACTATTTAGAAACATATAAAAATCAATCTATTTATTCCTGGAGGCACTATAAGTGACAGTTGGAACCACTTGGCGGACCTTTCCTGCGGACGATTTCCTGACGAAAGACCGATTCATCCAAACTGTGATTACCGTACTCAGCATTGGGTAGAGGAATCCAATCACGCGGATACATTGAAACGCCTTCAACAATTTAGTTTAGTTTATTAATTAAGTACAAATAAAAAAACTTACAATGAGTAGAGTTCCGTCCAGATCAGTATCTAGCATTGACCGAATTTGTTGGACCAGTTGTACTAATATTTGTAGAAGTCCTAGAAAAAACTAAAGAAAGAGTAATTCTCTTGAAATGAAGAATTGTACCTTCCACACTAGACCTTGGGCTATTTTTCGGTAGGCCTTGTTTGTGTTTTGAGAAAATTCGGTGGAAGGGAGGTTTACTACTTTATAGAGACAAAGAGGGACAAGGGCCGTTTGGGTAGCAATGCTCCACATTCTGGCGATGAAGGTCAGGTCACCCTGGAAAGGAGGTTTTAGAGAGAGACAGAGAGAGAGGGAGGGACGGAGAAAGAGAAAGAAAGAAAGAGAGAGAGAAAGGAAAGGAGAGAGGGAGAGAGAGAAAGAGAGAAAGAGAAAAAGAGAAAGAGAGAGAGATGGAGAGAGAGAGAGAGTGAGTGAGTGAGTGAGTGAGTGAGTGAGTGAGTGAGTGAGTGAGTGAGTGAGTGAGTGAGTGAGTGAGTGAAAGAGAGAGACAGAACTCACAATCTTTGGTGGATCATTGATCAGCACATCAACCATCGTGGCAAGGAAATATATAATCGAAGGCATCGTTCCAATTAGTATCACAAACCACAGCAAGTATATGAGAAGCTTCGTTCTGATAATAGAAATAAGTGCAAATTTATAAAACTACTTACTTTACAAAAATCCTTGTCCATTCAACAGCGCAAACTGATAAAAGTAAACCTGATAGATTCATAAAAACGTTGCGAATTGCAGCGATAACTATGGAAAATTCCGTAGAGTAGTAAATTATTTCGCGCTGAATGGGATTATATGAAAAGCACAGAAACACACACACACACACACACACACACACACACATACACACACACACACACACACACTTACCGCGACGACCAACAGTTGCAGGAGGCAAATGACAACCTCAACCAAAACTTGAGCAGAGACTGACAGCTTGTATTTCAACCGGATAGCTCTGTTCAGACGGATTCTGACCAAGAAATAGACCGAAAGAGGGAAACTGATAGCGGCGGAAACAATCATAGCCACAGTGTACAATTCAGTCTCCATGCTGAGTTGGCTGGCTGGCAACATCAACTCTGAAAGCATATTTCCCAACTGGAATTCAATAAGAATAAATTAAAAACAAAAGTAATCTAATTTGGCTGAAGAAATCATTGAGAACACAACGTGGTTACAATTGAATCAATCAACTGTTCCACTATATGAATCGGAAACATTTTGCATACTTCAACAACGAACCTGCCATGTTCATTTCAAAAACAATTTATAAAGAGTTTTATGTTGAAGTTCAAATCTGACGGCTGTTGTAATAGGGAATTAACCGCAGTGGCGCACTTTTAATAGCGTCAACTATGTAATTCTGCGGAATTGAACAAGGTCGTTTAGAAGGTGAAATAACCGATTACTTCAGCGCTGCATTTTTTTCTTCGATAAGAAGGCAAACGTAAGAAGTAGACAAGCTAAACATTTGATCTCTGTTGATTAGGGACCATCAGGGGGCCATTTTTACTTTATCTCATATTAAAAAGCTTGAAAAATTATTCATGCAAATATGTAATAGTTTGGTGTTTAAATCCGTTGTTTTGAAAAAAATTGGACCTGAAATGCCATTTATTGGCCATTCAAGGCGACAGGCACCTGTGGATAACCGGCATTTTAACTATCTAAGTGCACGGTGTTTACGCGTCAGTCAAACCCATCGGTTTATCGACTTTTTGGTCGCCACTTTTGAATTTCCAATGTTCCCGCCTGAAAAGACGGAGCAAACTCTGGTTATGTCATGTAGCGTCGGGATTTTCACACCCGTAAGCGATCGGCGGCCGCAGCAAAGGTAGTGCAGTAGCCGCATAATGAGCGCAATAGGCTTTTAATTTTAATTTCAACTAATTAAAATAGCGATCAATAAAAAAACTGGGCGAATATTCAACACTTGTAAATGTTTCACTAATTGTCCTATCAGAATTTTATTAAAAAGTTGGTCTCATTCAGTTATTCAATTCCAAATATTAATGAAAGTCACTTTTTTTAAAATTAAAAATGTACGCAGGAGTTTAGTGTCAGCCTCAATAAAACAAAGTACAACGGTTCTTAGAAAGATGGCTTATGAAAATAGTCAGTCATTTGGATAAAAATTACAGACTGCAAGGGATGACGAAGCACAAAAAGGGGTGTGCTCTGTGTCACGCCATGCTTAACCCAGTAAGAAATGTCACAAAAAACCTGAAACACTTTACTTAAAAAACAATACTACTTTCAGAAAGTTAGCGATAACTTTGAAACATTGAGCTTTTGTTTTCGTCAATGTGATTTTATCACGAGGTGTTATATAATGAGATTTCAACGTAAGTATGGTTGTAATTGCTCAAAGACGTCTTTGTTTTCTGCACGTAAAATAGAACATTAAACTTTCAGTGCAAATGACTTGGGTTCTCACCTCTTTTCTCCATTACAAAGGGCACATAAAATAGACGACGAGTATAACGCAAATATTCGTCACTAAAACACTTAAGAAAATATGTTGCCCCCTAATGGTGACTGAGCCATAATTATTTTCTATTTGAATCTTGTGCATTGTTTTATTATCCAAATAGTTTTTTTTTTCAATTCGCTCTGTTTCTGAGAGAAATTTTTGTAAAATGGAATAAAGAACAGGTTTTGAGATGGAACTAAATTAAACCATTCATGGAAATTACGTAAGCATTTCTAAATATCTTCTTCTCAATGTTTGTAAGTTACTTTCGTCCGCTGTAAATAACAGGCATCCCATAAACAGTTAGCGGGACGGGTCGGGCCAGGTCGACCAGCATTTTTAAACGGCCCGCCCGGCCCGCAAGAACACTCTATTTTTAAACCAGTTGGGATTTGCCATTTATCATATACTCATCTAAATAGAAAGAGAGCCCGCAAAAGAGTCAAGGGATGGGCAAGGAGTATACAAGTACTTCAAATCAACTTCAACCAGCGAACTTTTGGCAATAGAAGGTAATAAAACTTCGTCAAACCAGAGAAAAAAGTTCTTCGAAAAAGAAATTCTGAAAATGACCCCCTTCCAGCAGAGATTGTAGGCTGCAACTGACGATCAAGCAAAACGTTTGCATCTTTCTGACAAACGACTAAAGATCACACAACTTTAGAAATATCCCGGTTCCAGCTTCCTTGGAACAACAAACTTTCTGGCAATTGACATTTCACCCTTTAAGTTAGTGGCGCATTGTTTTTAAAATTTCATAGATACTGCAAAAACATCTAAAAAGAAAATATAGAATACAAAATCAGGAACTGTATTCGTGTAAATGTGTTACAGCCACAGTCGCTGATTGTTTTGGGCGTCAAAATGACTTTTGTAATGGGTTTGAACTCATTCAAAATACGCCACAGACCTACTTTTTGCGGGGAAAACGAGACTTTGTTAGCGTCTGGCCTGCAAATGGAGGTGTTTTGCAAAGGGCGGAAGACTCGCTTGACACTTGGGGGCGAAAATGCAATTTTTGCAATTTTCCAACTTTTTTGTGGATAATTTCTCTTTTGGCTAACTAATTTCTCAAAGATCTAACAAAAAGCATCAATTTTGGTTGCCGGAAAGCGGTGGGAGCGGCCTTTGGTTACCAGAAAGTGGTCGAAGCGGCCTCTGGTTGCCAGAAAGCGGTCGAAGCGGCCGTTGGTTGCAAAAAGCGGTCGAAGCGACCGTTGGTTGCAAGAAAGCGGTCGAAGCGGCCATTGGTATAATTCGGTATTCATGAAATTTCTAGCAGTTTTACATTTAAAATTTTAATAAATAGAAACAGAGTATTTTTTCGTTCGCATTTTCCTCATAAAGCACGTTTATGTTTGTGGCACAGTGGATATTAGTCACCTTCCATTCTAATACAAAAAAAAACAACATAAAACTAGAACTATTTATTGTTCTTTGTGAGACTGTTGGTTACGGTAGGCATCACTTGTCGAACTTTTCCTGCAGACGATTTCCTGACGAAGGATCTATTCATCCAAACTGTGATTATCATACTGAGCATGGGATAGAGAAAGTTTATCACGCGAAAACATTGGAATGCCTTAAATTCTTAATATTTACATTTGAAAGAGGAAACTCACGATTAGAGCATCTCCCGACAGGTCAGTAGCCAGCATTGATCTAATTTGTTGGGCTAATTGAACCAGAATTTGGAGAATTCCCAAAAGGAACTAAAAAGGTAAACGATATTGGTTACTGAGGATTCTTACCTTCCATAATAACCCATAGGCTATTTTTCGATAAGCCTTGCTTGTATTTTGTGAAAATTCGCTGGATGTGAGGTTTACCACTTCGTAGAGACAGAAAGGGACTATGGCTGTTTGGAGGCCAGTACTCCACATTCTGGCGATGAAGGTCAGGTCACCCTAAAGTGGAGGATAGAGAGAGTGACAGAGAGAGAGAGAGAGAGAGAGAGAGAGAGAGAGAGAGAGAGAGAGAGAGAGAGAGAGAGAGAGAGAGAGAGAGAGAGAGAGAGAGAGAGAGAGAGAGAGAGAGAGAGAGAGAGAGAGAGAGAGAGAGAGAGAGAGAGAGAGAGAGAGAGAGAGAGAGAGAGAGAGAGAGAGAGAGAGAGAGAGAGAGAGAGAGAGAGAGAGAGAGAGAGAGAGAATGAAAACTCACAATCATCGGCGGGTCATTAATCAAAGCATCAAAGATTGTGACCACAAAATAAGCCAATGCCGGAATAGTTCCAACACCAATAACAGCAAACAACAAGTAGCGGAGATAATTACTTCTGAAAGGAAACATTTAATCGATTCCTTGAATAACCTACTTTACAAATATTCTAGTCCATTCTACGGCACAAACAGCTAGGAGTAAACTGGATAAGGTTAATGAAAGGTTGCGAAAGGCGGCGATAACGGCAGAGATTTGGCTAGAATAGTAATAAATGTCACGCTGAAAGAATATTTGAATTTTTAGAGACACTCACTCCCTCACTCGCTCACTCACTCACCGCCGCAACTAATAGTTGCAAAAAGCAAACAATGGCTTCAACAATAACTTGTGCGGACACCGAAAGCTTGTATTTCAGTCGAATTGTCCTGTTTAGTCTCATTCGGAGTAGAAAATAAACGGCCAGAGGGAAACTAACAACTGAAGAGGCAACTATGGCTACTGTATATAACTCCGTTTCCATTTTCACTTGACTCGCAGCTAGCATCAATTCTGAAATAGTCATTTAAGGTTTGACAGAATAGAGCCTTCAACAGAAAAAGGTTCAAAAAGTGAAAGGAAGTGCGAGAACGCGTTCCGCTGTGAAACATCAACCTAGCGTTGATTGTAATCTCAAATAATGATCCCAAGCGGCGTTGGCGAACTCATAATAGCGTCAACTGTCTAATTCCGCGGAATTGGAAAAGCAAAAGGGCACGTAGAAGGGACATTAATAAAAAAGTCAGCGTTTGAAACTGCATTAGAACAAAAAGTGGGGAAATAGTGGCTCTATGATTGTAAAACTATAATAAAAAAGTTTAAATGGGCTTTAAATGTTTAAAAAGCAAGGTTATCAGAGGTTTGAGACACACAGCCTTCACCAAAATAATTCATATCATTGAACTGTGAAAAGTTTTGTTTAAGCTGGTTAAATGTTATCGATTTTTTAAAAATTTAAATGTAGGTGCACTTTTATATGAAAAAGTCATAGCAGATGTTTTGAATGCATTTGTCAGAAATTGCTTTTGGAAAATGGAAAGAAATGGATAATCGGAACGCACTTTCATTCGAAAACATTGTGGAGGAGAAGGGTAATGCGGCTTTTTGTGGTAGGTATATCAAATGAGATCAAATTAATTCTATTTTAAGAAAAATGAAAAAAAAAATGTCTTGAAAAACGTGTTTGTTCATCGCCAAAGGCTCATCTGATCAATTTGGGTGCTTACATTGTCTGAGCGTCTAAAATATCCTATCTAAACAGTGGATTGCTGTAGCATTTTGCATTTAAAACTACCATTGTTTAGCAGAAAGCGGCTGAAACCCGTACCATGTAGGATCGACCAACTGAAATAATAAGGAAGTTGGATTCAAAGAATGCAAGGAAGTAAATTGGAGGAAATGCTCGGTTACCGGTCGCTGATTGTTTTCCGCAACGTTATATTCGCGATAATGGAATTGCCCTAATTCCCCTTCACAAACTCCCTTCTAAACATAGCCGAGAGAGAGAGAGAGAGAGAGAGAGAGAGAGAGAGAGAGAGGGAGAGAGAGAGCCACCCTCTCTAATCCTTCTAGGTTACTGTAACGTGGACCCTACCGTCTGACTGTGTTACTGAGAAAAAAAAACTGATCCACTTCGGCATAGAGTATTTCAGATTACCCACAAAGAACTGATTTTCAAGGCAGTCATCACACTACTCCGCTATTGGTTTCTGTAATTTTTCCCTGGTCTCCAGACGAAGATGATAGAAGTGAGACAAAAACACATAATAACAATACAGCATATTAAAACCCGTAACAGACACCAGATAAACTATGAGATAACAATTTCAGGCGATCTTCTTGTCCCACTTCAGACGACCCGCACGCATCGATGGCCACAGACCTGAAAGGAGGGTTTGTTTACTCTCTCTCTCTCTCTCTCTCTCTCCCTCTCCCTCTTTCTTACCCTCATCGTCCATCCTCTTGTGCTCCTCATTGTGAAAGTCGTTCAAAAGGGAGGTGAACTCCTTCTTCCATCCACGGAGGCTCTTGTTCATCTCGTATTTCTCTCCAATCTTCGAGAATATCGGCATTTCCAATGCCGTCTGGATCATCTCCTCCAGATTGGAGACATCGCGGAAGAGCGGAGAAAAGTACAAACTACAATCTACATAAAAGGGTTCAAATGTATAAATGAACCTGGAGAAGAGGCAGATTTCAGGGAAGGATATGGCCTTCTTCTGGCTGTTGTGGATGGCGAGGGCGGCGATTACTTGGGTGTGTTGGAGGATGGGGAGGCCCTGAAAAGAGAAGTAGATAAAGAGAGAGAGATGGGGAGAGAAAGAGAGAGAAGACCCACCGGAAGTAGTCCAGAAGGTTCCACGCCATACTGGCCGGTGACGTCATCCACTGGTTCTTCTTTCACTTCCGGTTTGACGTCAGAAACTTCTCGAAACTGAAAACAAGTGGTTGTTTTTCTGAGCTTACGCGATGGCGGACCAGCCCGAACCTCCCAACTGACCAGCGAATCGAAGAAGTCGCCACGATTCTCCATGTTCGATACCTTGTGCATCCGATGGCCAACGTCGTGTAATTTCTTCTCCTCCGCCGTTTGGAAACGCTGGGGGCAGAAGGAACAGGTGAAGAAGGCACGAGGCACGCTGAGAGCATTCTGGAAATGGAGGGTTAAAGACGCAGTGGAGAGCGCAGAGAGCACGAGAGAGTGCATCATCCAAGAGAGTCCAGACAGCGAGAATAACCAACCCTCCAATCGTAGTACTGTAGCCCATCATCCTCATCGGGAGACTCCTCTTTGACGACGCCTTTACCGAAGACAACCGGAGATTTAGCCTGAAACTCTTGAAATTAGAATATTAAACATAAAATACGTGATTCTCTTGAGATCCTCCGGAACTCGACTGGGAACCAGTGGTGGGAGGCCTCGTCGAGGTGGTCGATTTGACGGAAGACGGAGAGTCATTGGAGGCCTCTTCAGGAGCATCTGAATAAGAGAGGATGAGAGAGAGAGAGAGAGAGAGAGAGAGAGAGATACCTCGTTCCACAGCATCCTCCACCTGTTTGGCGCTGGTGAGAAATTTCTTCTTCATGTGCGCCTCGATGACAGTTTTGACAGTCTCGTGGCCTTCTGAAAGAGAAGAAATGTCGTGCTGTTTTGAGACTGTGTGAGTGTGTGTATGTGTGCGTGTGTGCGTGCGTGTGAATGTGCCTAACCTACCGTGTTCCTGAGTCAAGTGTTCGTTCCTTTCCTCCATAGTTTTGAAGTACTTCTTACAGAGGAAACAGACGTTGTTAAAATAGTTGCGATCGCCTGAAATGAGGATTTTGGAAGCGAGAGAGAGAGAGAGAGAGAGAGAGAGAGAGAGAGAGAGAGAGAGAGAGAGAGAGAGAGAGAGAGAGAGAGAGAGAGAGAGACTCACTGTGCATCTTCATGTGATCGTCTCTCTTCTCCTCCGTGTCGAATTTCTTCATACAGTAGATGCACTTAATCACTGGAGAATCCAACGAAACGTCAGCTGAAAAAGGGAATTATTGAAAGGGCTCAGAAATAGAGAGAGAGAGAGAGAGAGAGAGAGAGACAGACAGAGAGATACCCACAATGTTCCATCTCCACGTGTTTGTCTCTCTCGCCCATCGATTGGTAGATCTTCTTAC
This sequence comes from Oscheius sp. G VE-2021, assembly GCA_022343465.1. Classification (NCBI taxonomy): domain Eukaryota; kingdom Metazoa; phylum Nematoda; class Chromadorea; order Rhabditida; family Rhabditidae; genus Oscheius; species Oscheius sp. G VE-2021. The sequence continues at coordinate 5,568,182 of JAJQXH010000023.1, forward strand.
AAACCAGACATCTGGCACATCCCTTGACCAGTACTTTAATAGCCTCAGGCTTAAGTGTATCCGAACAGAGGGCGGCTGAAAAATACCCAATTTGCTTGATTTCACACCCGCAATAGGCTAAAAATGGCATGAAACCAACGATGTTCCTTGGCCACATGGGCACTCCTCTCGGCGAAGGAGTCGAACCTCATCGGACAGGTGGCGCATCGGAAGGTCCTGGTCCTCGGACGGACCCTGTTCTCCTGACGCATCTCAAGCAAGGATTCCTAGAAGAAACGATGAGAAATTAGCATTCGGAGGAGGGATTACCCAATGTTCCCTGACTTCGTGGGTGTTTCTCTCGCTGGGAGAGAGGAAGACGTGGTCGCAGAACATACAGCCGTACTTGCGAACGAGGAAGGATGATTCCATCTGAGGTTCCATCTGAAATGGGACTATGCGTCTATAACACCACTCTGTATGTCTGCCTCCCCCGATTATGTCTACGTCTCTGTCCTCACCAACTACCTCACTCTACTGTTCTCTGCGTCTCTATTGCCTTTGACTGTCTGACTCTACCCTCGATGTCTACGTCTCTATCCTGTGTTTCAACTGTCTCTGCGTCTCTAACCTGTTCATGTGTCTGAATCTCCAGTCTGTCACAGTCCCTCTGTAACTCTAACGATGTCTGCGTCTCCGTCTTCCGCTCTGCTTATTTCTCTGCGTCTCTTGTGTGTCTGCATCTTTCGTCTATCTCTGTCCGTCTGTCTGTCTCCCCAACCTTCTTCTTTTTAGCCTCAATTGCCTCCTTTTCCCCTCCCTCTTCCACTGGCTTCCGAGGCGCCCCTCCCACCACAGGGCTGTCCGCCTGCTCCACTGGCTTCCGCTTCGGAGCCCTTGCCGGTTTCACTGCAATTGCCGACACCGGGAACTGAAAATTTCATTACTTTATAAATGTATTTACACAAACCACAGTGGCAAAGTCATCCTCTCGATTGGCCTCGCAGTGGTCCGTCTCGTGTTCGTCTCTGTGCTCATTTTTGTAGAAATAGAGACCGCAGAAACGGCACCTCGGCTTCTGGGAACAGTGGGGCTCGTGTTTTGACAGAACGTACAGGCTCTAAAAAGAAGGAATTGGGGCTGGTTTTAAAGGAATGGAAATGTAAGGTCCTGCCACGAGTTAAATCGATAGGCTCGAGTGGTATTCCAAAATTTTCCTTTAAAGAACTGAATAACACTCTAAAAGCTGGGCCCTGCCACGACTCACTCAGTTTTAAAGTCCTGCCACGAACCTTACAGTAAACCTTGCAATTCTCGCAGAAGACACCAGTTTCCGGAACAGTAGGCTTCAAACCACCGGCTGCCACATCGACTTCGTTCGCTTCGGCTCCCTCCCTCCCCGGTTCCGTGGGTGCTCTCGGCCGTCGAGGGCACGTATTCCTCTCGTGCTTCTTCAGGGCTTGTGCATTCTGAAACACATTTTCGTTTAAATCAAAACAAGGCCCTTAAAATCAATAAATCAATACCTTTAAGAAGGTGCCGCAGAGGAAACAAGGGACACTGCCCACTCCGACGGGGGCTTCGTAGACGAGTGGCAGCAGAGCCACGTAGGATTTCTTGGGCGCAGGCGCTTTCGGTGGTTTCAGCGCCGGACAGCCCTCCCTCTCGTGCTTCATAAGGCCGTATTGGCTCTGGAAAGAGGGATTCATTCAAGGACTCCGGGATTTCCTGAAGGACTGGGCCAATTGGTCCTAGAAGAACTTAAACTGTCGAATTTTTCGATCCTTCTAGACTTTACAGGGCTAGATATCGCCAATCATACAAAGAATTGTTTACGGAGGCTTCCTGTAAGCAGGGTCACCCCGAAAAAGCTCTAAAACACACCTTACAAACGATTCCGCATGTTCCGCAGGTGGTGCTGGTCTTCGGCTCCTCTTTGGCGCTCACTTTGGGATTTCTCACGAAATACCCGCAGTTCAGCATCCTCGGTTAAATACTGAAAATGAGTTTTTGAAATCTCAGTTTAAACATGAATTAAAATGAGAAGAAAATGAATGAAAACGGCAGCTTTTGGTCATTTGGTGGCCAAATTGGACCGTTGCCAGGAGCATAAAAGACACGCGACGCGGTCCTGCGTACGCCTCAGGGAGCTTGTGCTGCGGCCTTACCCAATTGGACTCATGGCTTCGTTTTTAATGTTTTAGAGATATTTGAGTTAAAAAAGGAGGCGACCCAAATACATTGTCTCTGTCAAAATGCCAGACAAACGACCATGGTTCTATCCCGACCGATGTACTTTAGTTTTTCAGTATTCTAAACTCCATTTCACACGTAGGTTTATCTCTGGAGCCCAGTTCACGCAGACGGGCTTCCGCAGAAACTCCCAGTTGTGTGCAAATAGCTAATCGATGATAACAAATCCTTTATTAACAAACAAATAAACTTTAAAGCCAACTGAAAGAACGAAGTAACAATGATAATTCAAACAACCACGTAGGAAATACAGGAGGAATTCAGGTTTTGAGCCAATTGAGGGTCCCGTCCTTCAGCACCGGCCACAGAGCTGAAAAGAGGCAATTTCTATGTTTCTCTCTCTCTCTCTACCTGGCAGCTCCAGCCACTTGTTCGGTTCCCTCTCGAACGCCTCCAATAGGCCGGGGAACCTCCTCTGCCTCCACTCCTCGTTGATTCTGAAGACCGCCTGTTGTTCCAGGTCTCCCTCCTCATTCGCCTAGAAGTATGCATATTACAGGTATAATTTACCGGACGTGACTATCCTACAGTACCTAGTGAAATGCCCCTTATCTCTGCCGATTCACTACGGGTTTCAGCAACCTGCGCGTAAACACAGAGCGGCCTAGCTCTAAGAAATCTAAGTCCCTGTCCCTTACCTCAATCACAAAGTGGGTGGTGAACATCTCCCGGTCCTTTAAAATATCCACCAGGGCGTCTTGGAACTGGAATCGGTTGTGGTGGATGCAGTTGAAGTATTTACTAAAAATTAAATGAATTGGAATTCAAAATCAATGAAAACCTGGAGAAGTGGCAGATTTGATGGAGGGAGAGTTCCTTCTTCGGGCTATTGTGAATGGCGAGGGCGGCGATCAGATTGGCGTAGGTGGCCATGATCGAACGGGTCTGGAACTTTCGAATGGAAAGGGGATACAGTGGACATAATAGCAAGTCGGATGCCACTTTTCCATCCAGGACCATTATCACCGTAACCAAGTACAGTAACCCACCAGTGCGTGGGCGAGAATGTGGTATTCGGCCTCCTTCTTCACCCGCATGACTTTCTGGCAGAGGGTGCAGCGGTACCTGTGGCAGCGGAGGGTGGAAATGGTGAGATCCCTGGTTCCTGAAACGAATTGGGTTACGGTATTGATTTTGTGATTAATGGTATTTAAGGGAAGAAAAGTACCGAAATGGTCCCTTTCGTGGAGATGGCGATCGTCGGCTGTGAGGAAGGTTTCCGGACAGATTCCGCAGGGGAAGAGGTTCTGGAAAGAGAGAAGATTAGAGAGACAGAGCCAGAGGGCGAGAGAGAGAGAGAGAGAGAGAGAGAGAGAGAGAGAGAGATGAACCTGGTCAGAAGAAGACGGTCCCGCGACCTCCTCATCCTTGATCTCTATGATCTCTGGATCATCCTTGATTTCTATGACTTCGACCTCGTCATCAGAGAAATCCTCCAGCGCCGGGCTCTGAACAAGGAATTCCTCCAGAGGTCTGGCACAAAAGACAAGAACACCGTACTCCGACAGTACTACAAAACAACCACTGTCGGGGGTATCGCCTTTTCGGCTATCGTAGTCACCTCCACCCGTTCTTAAAAACCTAGAAAACTCACAGCGTCATATTCTGAAGTCTCTGCCTCTTCAGAAGGCACTGGGGAGTAGGCGACCTCGTCCTCTTCCGCCGCCTCATTCGACGTCTCCGACGAAACCTCCGCTTCCGGCAGAGCGAAACCAGCCGCCGCCAGAACTGATACCTGGAAATTACATTCTAGCCATTTTCTAGGGTTACACGGGCCGATGGCAAACGTGGTGAACGATTCTCCAGGAAACCTACCAATTGGGGACTGCGATCAGTCACAAGTCCTCCGGCGTGCTTCAGGACAATCAGATCCGACGGAGCAGGCGCCGGCTGGGGCGTCACATTCGAAGCTGAAAACTGGAATTTTAAAAATTAATTTAAAAAATAAAAAAAAACTTTTAAGGGAAAAAGTAGGAATATAAAACTCACGATGTAACTTTTCCACGTGATGTTTCCGCGCAAAGAGAGAGATGAAAAACTCCGGACAGAAGAAACATTTGAATCTTCGCTTGGCACCCTTCTGGACGGGAGGAGGCGGCGAAAAACGAGGCTTCACCACTTTTGCTCTCTTTGGAGGCGGCTAAATTTTACTTATTAAAAACGTGGTGGGACCATAAAAAACGAGGACAGTCTTTTAAAACTCACTTTCTTCAAAGGCCGCTGGTTTTCCCGGACTTCGATTGGAGGCACTGAAATAGTAAAATGTTTAAAAAGTAAATAAAAGTAATAAAAATGGGTATTTAAACTCACAGCGCGGGATTTTCAGCTGATATTTGAGTCTTGTGTCATATTTCTGGGCGAATTCTTGAAAGGTATTTCGACGACAGCGAGGCTCGTGCTGCATCAGACTGTACTGGTCCTGAAAAGAATGTATTATCATTTAAAGGACTGTCTATTAAAGGACCGGGCACTCGTTTTGGTCCTACCACGAACCGATTAGAGGACCGGATAGTCTAGCCACGAATGTTAAAGGACTGGCTCTCCTGTTAATATTTTAAAGGACTAACCCTGCAAGAAACACCGCAGTTGGAACAGCTGACCCCATCAGCGCTTGAATCGACTTCGAAGCAGGAAAGAACCTGAAACCGGCGAAAATTCAAAGAAAACTCGTTTCACCCACTTCTACGGCTACAATCCTCTTCGGACAAAACTGCCTCTCGTGGATCTTCAGAAAAAATTGACTCTAAAGCTGGGAAAATTAAAATTTCAAGGAAAAATCCCGAAACCTTGCAAATTAGTCCGCAATTCCTGCATACAAGGCGCTCGACGGCGCTGGTTCCCGGCTCCTGGAGGCTCTAATCATTGAAATTATACTAAATACGAGTTTAAAAACAAACCTGTTCCGTTTCCAAGTCGTAATCGTCTGGAGGCTCCTCTTTCACGTCGTTTTCCGTCGAAGTGGCGTGCCAGTCGGGGGAAAACGGCCTCTTCTTGACGCCTCTGACCACTCCCAGACTCATCTGAAAGTAATACCATGCATTTTTAAATAGAATTTAGTAACATAAACGGAGAAATGGAAAAAAAAACAAAATATAACAGGTGTAATGCATCATTAATGACGCAAATAAACAAAAATACGCGGTTGTCGCATGCCTGCGATATTTAGGTAGTGGAAATCGTGGCGAGACCCAAGGTACATAACCTCGAACACTTCAAATTCGCCTATTTTAAATGGAAATTTCAGCTTTAGAAATTTGTAAATAGTTTGTAGACATAAAATAACATATTGTTGATTAGCCCATAAGTCTCCAGTGAAATAACGGGTTTCACGCCGTTTGAAAACCACTTGTTCATTCTCTCTCTCTCTCTCTCTCTCTCTCTCTCTCTCTCTCTCTCTCGCTCGCTCGCTCGCTCGCTCGCTCTCTCTCTCTTCTCTCTTTCTTTCCCTCTCTCTATTTCGCAATTTTCTTAATTTTCAAAGCCACAATTGCTACATATTGGACAGCCTTTCGGATCACAATGCGAATATTTATGAGACGCACTCTGAATTAACCAATATTGAACCATCAGAATTGGATGTTCATCTACTTTATATCTCTTTTTGCCCGTTGATTCCCTCTGAGACAAATTGTCTGGTATGATTCCAAGATCTCTCCGTGGGAGGGCACTTAACCCTCGAAGATCAGGTAGGAATTTCTCAACAAATTCCTTCAAGACTTCACTTTTCAAGTTTGCGTTGTTATTTTCCTTGTTATTTGTTTTCTATGCTATGGAATTGTTGGGAGAAGTGATATAGAATTTCACAGACATCAGGAAAAGCAGGAAGTTTACCAAAGAGTTTTGAAAAGTCATGTGAACAAGTAAGTTTCCCGTGTAGTCTTCAATTTACGTTGTCTGATTTTGCCACATCACTCCATTGTTTCAATGCCGAAGTTTTCATCTTTCAGTTTAAATTTAACAAATCCACATATCCCCAATTCTGCTGAAGTCATTGTTATTGTTTGTCTAACTCAAGACGATGTTGAACTCAGAAAACAAATTAGAGCAGGATGGGCAAATTCTTATGATCTTCAGGTAATTTTCTTTAATTCTAATAGCAGTAATTTATTTTAGAAAGGAAAAATAGTTGTTTTATTCCTCGTTGGAGCTAAAAACAATAATATCAATTTAAAACTAACAGAAGAGGAATCGGAATTCAAAGATCTCTAGATTAAGGATAAATGCATATAACTTCATCATATGTAGATTATAAACCCTTTTTTAGTTGTTGGCAGCCTACCGCTGGATTTCATCAAATTACCCCAAAGTGACTGTTTTCAAGACTGATTCCGACACCGTAGTTGATCTAAACCAGGTTATATTTTAATTTTTTGTTTTTATATAGTTTTATAAACAGGTTATTCCTATAATCAACAAGGAAACCAGTGAAAACTGGCTGGTATGCATAACTATGAAACACGCCCCTGAAAGAAGTCCGACCAATAAACAGTAATGGTTTTAATTAGATACAATTTGATTTTTTTGTTCAGCTATGTGTCTTTCATTGAATACCCAAAGAAGCTTTATCCTAAATACTGTAGAGGTCCGATGTACTTTATTTCTCCGAAAGGGTTAAGGCAAATTTTGGAGGCGGCACGAAATACGAAGGTAAGAAAGTGAGTGAGTGTGTTTTCGTTCGTGTGCATGTGTGTTCGTGTGAGCGTGAGAGACGCGTACACAGTCCGATCCATTGCAGGCAATTAGCCTCGAAGATGCCTTCTTCACTGGAATTTTAGCTCAAAGAGCCAACATTCCCCGAATTAACAGCCAACAAATCTGGAGAAGAAAAGTAAAATTGATACCACACCTTTTAAAATGTCATTTTCAGCCAGATACATTCTGTCCAACAATACCAACCGATGTTCTTGGTTACACATTCGACAGAACCATTATTGGTCCTTTAGAAGAATTCAAAGATTTTATGAATTTAAAGAAAGGAAAATGTAAAGAAAATAATATTAAGCATTTATTTATGTTTATGTTTTATTTTTGAAAAATCAATGTCCTCCGTGAGTGAGAGGTTCACTGAATCCAATGTATTCATTGTTGTAGTCGAAGAAAGTGCATCTTCCTCTGAGGAAAGGAATTCCAAAGGTGTAGTAGCTGTAGCCTTGGAGGAGATAGTCTTGGTTAGACTGAAATAAGGGATTTATCTTCGCTCATAATCCTCACTGCCTCGCGCACACATACACACACACAACTTCAACAACAGCGAGTTGACAAGTTCCATCGGGTTGTTTGACTACGAGGTTCAATTCAGTGACGTGTTCTGCAATGACCGTATTTAACTGTGTCCTCTCTCTCTCTCTCTCTCTCTCTCTTGCTACCAACCTGCGCCCGATGGAAAGTTGAAAGCCAAGTCAATCTTCGTATCACAAGGTACAGTAGCCGGAAGTTGCGTTCCTCTTGCCAATCCGAGATAATCCAACACCTTATTCATTTGAATCAAAGGCAAAGTGATGTATGGATTCAGGGAATCCATAAAAGCCGTATGTGCCTTGCTCAATTTGTAAGGAGCCTTGTTGGGTACGTTAAGGGAGAAACTAGGTACTGTGAATTCCCAGTAATCTATTCTACTCAAAGGGTACATCTGCCGCTGATTTGCCTTGCAATGGAGGTAATCGGGACCTAAACTTCATGTAAGTTGTTCTTCCTTTCCGGGTTGTCCTGACCTCCATAGTAGATAACTCCGTGGCTTCCGTTGTCACTGCTCTCCCATTGGTCTTCCATCCAGATGACAAAGGTTCCGTTCGCAATGTCACCTGACATACTAAATACGATCATTAGAAAATAGACCCAACCTTGTGCAGTTGCAGTATGAATCACAGAAGTAATAGAAGCAGGTGCCTCACGATAGTAGGCAAATCCTAGGACTCCATCAACTCCGCTGGGGAAATTGGGTGGGATTTTAGTAGCCAATCCAAAGGTAGCGTTTGGTACCGTAATACTCGTTCTTGAAGGATCGCCGGCAAAGGATTTTCCAAGCTGATAAGCGGAAATTTATTTGGTGTTGGGGAATCGTCAAGGACCTTTTCCTGCTTGCATTTGCTTGTGGTGTTTTTACTGTTTGCGGTGGGACTACTTTGCCGCGGCCGCCGATCTCGTATGGGTGTGAAATTCGCGAGGCTACCATGTCACACAACCAGAGTTTGCTGCGTCTTTTCAGGCGGGAACATTGAACATTCAAAAGTGATTACCAAAAAGTCGATAAACCGATGGATTGGACGGGCGCGTAAACCCAGGGTACAAAGTGTGTTAAAATGCCGGTTATCCACAGGTGCATGTCGCTTGGAATGGCCAAAAATGGTATTTCGGACGCAAATTTCTCCAAAACGACGCATTTAATCCCCAAGCTGTTATACATTTCTTGAATAACTTTTCAGGCTCTTTAATTTGAGAAAAAAAAAATCAAAAATGGTCCCTGATGGTCCCTTTTTAGTAAACCCAAAGTTAGAAAAAAAAGTGACAATATATAAAAAAACTTACAATTACAGCATCCATTGCACAAGCCGTTTCCAGATCTCCCCAATTGGTTGGCATGGAATAATGAAAGCGAGTGTAGTTATTGAAGGTACTCGACCCTGACCTGGAAAAAGGGACATCAATTCCCAGTTTTTCAATGCCTCAGACAGAAGAAAACCTACTCATTGTAAGTGTTGCGTGAAGTTGTATGGGAATTTACATCAGGGACCCACAAAAAGCCGGTGGTGAGGTCAATCTAAATAAAAATAAATGATCCGCAATTCTTCTTCCTTACGGCCACATTAAAAGCCTTTCCCGGGGTGCCGATGATGACAGTGGTGGTCAAAAGTCCAGATTGATAGGTCAACTGAAAGTTCCTCTTTTTCAAGAATTCTAGGAAACTTACAACTTCAGCCTGTTGAGTTTGATTCACAACAGCAGCTAGTTTAGAAGGAAGGGTGAAGGAAGAGACCCATGGAATGAGGCAGAGAAGAAGTAAGGGGAACTTCATTTCAGAAGAGTAAATCATTGAAATTCTTCCTTTTGTACGCACGAGATAGGCAAGCGACGTGGAAAAGCTGAGCTTATTTGGATTAACTCCAGGATTGGGCAGTGATTGTGGAATACGGTGTAGCACAGATAAGCAGAGAATGTGTTCTTCTTGTAGTGTTCTGTTGATGTTCCGACGTTTTGTTGTTGTGATTTGCACGCAGAAACCTAGCAATTAGCAATAACTAACACAAGTGCGGTTCAGAAAAATAGATCCATTCCAAGATTTCTATCTGTCTAAGCAGTCCGGTTTACTTCCAATCATTTTAGCCTGGCCTAATTTATATAAAAAACCGCCAGGGACCTCGCCTTGTATTTATTGCAGGTGTTCATAACTGTATTCGTCGAGGCTACCTTTGCCGCGGCCGCCGATCGCGTACCGGTGCACGCGGCGACTTTTCAGGCGGGAACATTAAACATTCCAAAGTGACCACCAAAAAGTCGATAAACCAATCTATTGGACGGACGCTTCTTAGTAATGGAATGAAACCTGGATTTTGCGAATATTTAGATAAAAATGATCCTTCTATATAATCCTTTTTATATAAATGTGTGAAAAAGCGAATCGCAAAGAGAGTGGTGGTTTGGTTTGAGGAATTAATAAAAAGAGAACAAAAGGTTTTATAATTGAATTGAAATTCATGAAAAGCGAAGAAAAATCGCTGTGAAAATTCTTTATTTTTAAACCTACAGCTATTTCGTAAGAAACAAAAAGATAACCAAACCACCTCAGCCTTTCTCAGTAACAAACATCATCTCAAACAACTAAGAAGAGAGAGAGAGAAAGTGAGAGAGATAGAAATATATATATATAGAGAGAGAGAGAAAGAGAGAGAGAGTGAGAGAGAGAGAGAGAGAGAGAGAGAGAGAGAGAGAGAGAGAGAGAGAGAGAGAGAGAGAGAGAGAGAGAGAGAGAGGGAGGGAGGGAGAAAGTGAGGGAGAGAGAGAGAGAGAGAGAGAGAGAGAGAGAGAGAGAGAGAGAGAGAGAGAGAGAGAGAGAGAGAGAGAGAGAGAGAGGGAGGGGGGGAGAAAGTGTGTGAGAGAAAGAGACAGAGAGTGAGAAAGAGAGAGAGAGAGAGAGAGAGAGAGAGAGAGAGAGAGAGAGAGAGAGAGAGAGAGAGAGAGAGAGAGAGAGTGAAAGATTGAAATCCAATGAAAGTTAGTAGCGAGAGCGAGGGCGAGTGAGTGAGTAAGTGAGTGAGTTGTCAAAATGACCACGGGTGGCCACGGTTCCCAGCACTAATTGTCAAAATGACGGGTGGCCACGGTTCCCAGCACTAATTGTCAAAATGACGGGTGGCCACGGTTTACAGCACTAATTGTCAAAATGACGGGTGGCCACGGTTCCCAGCAGTAATTGTCAAAATGACGGGTGGCCACGGTTTCCAGCACTAATTGTCAAAATGACCACGGGTGGCCACGGTTCCCAGCACTAATTGTCAAAATGACGAATGACCACGGTTCCCAGCACTAATTGTCAAAATGACGGGTGGCCACGGTTTCCAGCACTAATTGTCAAAATGACCACGGGTGGCCACGGTTCCCAGCACTAATTGTCAAAATGACGAATGACCACGGTTCCCAGCACTAATTGTCAAAATGACGGGTGGCCACGGTTTCCAGCACTAATTGTCAAAATGACGAATGACCATGGTTCCCAGCACTAATTGTCAAAATGACGGGTGGCCACGGTTTCCAGCACTAATTGTCAAAATGACCACGGGTCGCCACGGTTCCCAGCACTAATTGTCAAAATAACGAATGACCACGGTTCCCAGAACTAATTGTCAAAATGACGGGTGGCCACGGTTCCCAGCACTAATTGTCAAAATGACCACGGGTGGCCACGGTTCCCAGCACTAATTGTCAAAATGACCACGGGTGGCCACGGTTCCCAGCACTAATTGTCAAAATGACCACGGGTGGCCACGGTTCCCAGCACTAATTGTCAAAATGACGGGTGGCCACGGTTCCCAGCACTAATTGTCAAAATGACGAATGACCACGGTTCTCAGCACTAATTGTCATAATGACGGGTGACCACGGTTCCCAGCACTAATTGTCAAAATAACGAATGACCACGGTTCCCAGAACTAATTGTCAAAATGACGGGTGGCCACGGTTCCCAGCACTAATTGTCAAAATGACGGGTGGCCACGGTTCCCAGCACTAATTGTCAAAATAACGAATGACCACGGTTCCCAGAACTAATTGTCAAAATGACCACGGGTGGCCACGGTTCCCAGCACTAATTGTCAAAATGACGAATGACCATGGTTCCCAGCACTAATTGTCAAAATGACGGGTGGCCACGGTTTCCAGCACTAATTGTCAAAATGACCACGGGTCGCCACGGTTCCCAGCACTAATTGTCAAAATGACCACGGGTCGCCACGGTTCCCAGCACTAATTGTCAAAATAACGAATGACCACGGTTCCCAGAACTAATTGTCAAAATGACGGGTGGCCACGGTTCCCAGCACTAATTGTCAAAATGACGGGTGGCCACGGTTCCCAGCACTAATTGTCAAAATGACGGGTGACCACGGTTCCCACCACTAGTTGTCAAAATGACGGGTGACCACGGTTCCCAGCACTAATTGTCAAAATGACGGGTGGCCACGGTTCCCAGCACTAATTGTCAAAATGACCACGGGTGGCCACGGTTTCCAGCACTAATTGTCAAAATAACGAATGACCACGGTTCCCAGCACTAATTGTCAAAATGACCACGGGTGGCCACGGTTTCCAGCACTAATTGTCAAAATGACCACGGGTGGCCACGGTTCCCAGCACTAATTGTCAAAATGACGGGTGGCCACGGTTTCCAGCACTAATTGTCAAAATGACCACGGGTGGCCACGGTTCCCAGCACTAATTGTCAAAATGACGGGTGGCCACGGTTCCCAGCACTAATTGTCAAAATGACCACGGGTGGCCACGGTTTCCAGCACTAATTGTCAAAATAACGAATGACCACGGTTCCCAGAACTAATTGTCAAAATGACGGGTGGCCACGGTTCCCAGCACTAATTGTCAAAATGACGGGTGGCCACGGTTCCCAGCACTAATTGTCAAAATAACGAATGACCACGGTTCCCAGAACTAATTGTCAAAATGACCACGGGTGGCCACGGTTCCCAGCACTAATTGTCAAAATGACGAATGACCATGGTTCCCAGCACTAATTGTCAAAATGACGGGTGGCCACGGTTTCCAGCACTAATTGTCAAAATGACCACGGGTCGCCACGGTTCCCAGCACTAATTGTCAAAATAACGAATGACCACGGTTCCCAGAACTAATTGTCAAAATGACGGGTGGCCACGGTTCCCAGCACTAATTGTCAAAATGACCACGGGTGGCCACGGTTCCCAGCACTAATTGTCAAAATGACGAATGACCACGGTTCTCAGCACTAATTGTCATAATGACGGGTGACCACGGTTCCCAGCACTAATTGTCAAAATAACGAATGACCACGGTTCCCAGAACTAATTGTCAAAATGACGGGTGGCCACGGTTCCCAGCACTAATTGTCAAAATGACGGGTGGCCACGGTTCCCAGCACTAATTGTCAAAATAACGAATGACCACGGTTCCCAGAACTAATTGTCAAAATGACGGGTGGCCACGGTTCCCAGCACTAATTGTCAAAATGACGGGTGGCCACGGTTCCCAGCACTAATTGTCAAAATGACCACGGGTGGCCACGGTTCCCAGCACTAATTGTCAAAATGACGAATGACCACGGTTCTCAGCACTAATTGTCATAATGACGGGTGACCACGGTTCCCAGCACTAATTGTCAAAATGACGGGTGGCCACGGTTTCCAGCACTAATTGTCAAAATGACCACGGGTGGCCACGGTTCCCACCACTAGTTGTCAAAATGACGGGTGACCACGGTTCCCAGCATTAATTGTCAAAATGACAGGTGACCACGGTTCCCAGCACTAATTGTCAAAATGACGGGTGGCCACGGTTCCCAGCACTAATTGTCAAAATGACCACGGGTGGCCACGGTTCCCAGCACTAATTGTCAAAATGACGAATGACCACGGTTCTCAGCACTAATTGTCAAAATGACAGGTGACCACGGTTCCCAGCACTAATTGTCAAAATGACGGGTGACCACGGTTCCCAGCACTAATTGTCAAAATGACCACGGGTGGCCACGGTTCCCAGCACTAATTGTCAAAATGACGAATGACCACGGTTCCCAGCATTAATTGTCAAAATGACGGGTGGCCACGGTTCCCAGCACTAATTGTCAAAATGACCACGGGTGGCCACGGTTCCCAGCACTAATTGTCATAATGACGGGTGGCCACGGTTTCCAACACTAATTGTCAAAATGACGGGTGGCCACGGTTCCCAGCACTAATTGTCAAAATGACGAATGACCACGGTTCCCAGCACTAATTGTCATAATGACGGGTGGCCACGGTTTCCAGCACTAATTGTCAAAATGACGGGTGACCACGGTTCCCAGCACTAATTGTCAAAATGACCACGGGTGGCCACGGTTCCCAGCACTAATTGTCAAAATGACCACGGGTGGCCACGGTTCCCAGCACTAATTGTCATAATGACGGGTGGCCACGGTTCCCAGCACTAATTGTCAAAATGACGGGTGGCCACGGTTCCCAGCACTAATTGTCAAAATGACGAATGACCACGGTTCCCAGCACTAATTGTCATAATGACGGGTGGCCACGGTTCCCAGCACTAATTGTCAAAATGACGGGTGGCCACGGTTCCCAGCACTAATTGTCAAAATGACGAACGACCACGGTTCTCAGCACTAATTGTCATAATGACGGGTGGCCACGGTTTCCAGCACTAATTGTCAAAATGACGGGTGGCCACGGTTTCCAGCACTAATTGTCAAAATGACCACGGGTGGCCACGGTTCCCACCACTAGTTGTCAAAATGACGGGTGACCACGGTTCCCAGCACTAATTGTCAAAATGACGGGTGGCCACGGTTTCCAGCACTAATTGTCAAAATGACCACGGGTGGCCACGGTTCCCAGCACTAATTGTCAAAATGACGGGTGGCCACGGTTCCCAGCACTAATTGTCAAAATGACCACGGGTGGCCACGGTTCTCAGCACTAATTGTCATAATGACGGGTGGCCACGGTTTCCAGCACTAATTGTCAAAATGACGGGTGGCCACGGTTTCCAGCACTAATTGTCAAAATGACCACGGGTGGCCACGGTTCCCACCACTAGTTGTCAAAATGACGGGTGACCACGGTTCCCAGCACTAATTGTCAAAATGACAGGTGACCACGGTTCCCAGCACTAATTGTCATAATGACGGGTGGCCACGGTTTCCAGCACTAATTGTCAAAATGACGGGTGGCCACGGGTCCCAGCACTAATTGTCAAAATGAGGGGTGGCCACGGTTCCCAGCACTAATTGTCAAAATGAGGGGTGGCCACGGTTCCCAGCACTAATTGTCAAAATGACGAATGACCACAGTTTCCAGCACTAATTGTCAAAATGACGAATGACCACGGTTCCCAGCACTAATTGTCAAAATGAGGGGTGGCCACGGTTCCCAGCACTAATTGTCAAAATGACGAATGACCACAGTTTCCAGCACTAATTGTCAAAATGACGAATGACCACGGTTCCCAGCACTAATTGTCAAAATGACGGGTGGCCACGGTTCCCAGCACTAATTGTCAAAATGACGGGTGGCCACGGTTTCCAGCACTAATTGTCAAAATGACCACGGGTGGCCACGGTTCCCACCACTAGTTGACAAAATGACGGGTGACCACGGTTCCCAGCACTAATTGTCAAAATGACGGGTGGCCACGGTTTCCAGCACTAATTGTCAAAATGACCACGGGTGGCCACGGTTCCCAGCACTAATTGTCAAAATGACGGGTGACCACGGTTCCCAGCACTAATTGTCAAAATGACGGGTGGCCACGGTTCCCAGCACTAATTGTCAAAATGACGAACGACCACGGTTCTCAGCACTAATTGTCATAATGACGGGTGGCCACGGTTTCCAGCACTAATTGTCAAAATGACGGGTGGCCACGGTTTCCAGCACTAATTGTCAAAATGACGGGTGACCACGGTTCCCAGCACTAATTGTCAAAATGACAGGTGACCACGGTTCCCAGCACTAATTGTCAAAATGACCGCGGGTGGCCACGGTTCCCAGCACTAATTGTCAAAATGACGGGTGACCACGGTTCCCAGCACTAATTGTCAAAATGACGGGTGGCCACGGTTCCCAGCACTAATTGTCAAAATGACGGGTGGCCACGGTTCCCAGCACTAATTGTCAAAATGACGAACGACCACGGTTCTCAGCACTAATTGTCATAATGACGGGTGGCCACGGTTTCCAGCACTAATTGTCAAAATGACGGGTGGCCACGGTTTCCAGCACTAATTGTCAAAATGACGGGTGACCACGGTTCCCAGCACTAATTGTCAAAATGACAGGTGACCACGGTTCCCAGCACTAATTGTCAAAATGACCGCGGGTGGCCACGGTTCCCAGCACTAATTGTCAAAATGACGGGTGACCACGGTTCCCAGCACTAATTGTCAAAATGACGGGTGGCCACGGTTCCCAGCACTAATTGTCAAAATGACCACGGGTCGCCACGGTTCCCAGCACTAATTGTCATAATGACGGGTGGCCACGGTTTCCAGCACTAATTGTCAAAATGACGAATGACCACGGTTCCCAGCATTAATTGTCAAAATGACGGGTGACCACGGTTCCCAGCACTAATTGTCAAAATGACCACGGGTGGCCACGGTTCCCAGCACTAATTGTCAAAATGACCACGGGTGGCAACGGTTCCCAGCACTAATTGTCAAAATGACGAATGACCACGGTTCCCAGCATTAATTGTCAAAATGACGGGTGGCCACGGTTCCCAGCACTAATTGTCAAAATGACCACGGGTGGCCACGGTTCCCAGCACTAATTGTCAAAATGACGAATGACCACGGTTCCCAGCATTAATTGTCAAAATGACGGGTGGCCACGGTTCCCAGCACTAATTGTCAAAATGACCACGGGTGGCAACGGTTCCCAGCACTAATTGTCAAAATGACGAATGACCACGGTTCCCAGCGTTAATTGTCAAAATGACGGGTGGCCACGGTTCCCAGCACTAATTGTCAAAATGACCACGGGTGGCCACGGTTCCCAGCACTAATTGTCAAAATGACGAATGACCACGGTTCCCAGCATTAATTGTCAAAATGACGGGTGGCCACGTTTCCCAGCACTAATTGTCAAAATGACGAATGACCACGGTTCCCAGCACTAATTGTCAAAATGACGAATGACCACGGTTTCCAGCACTAATTGTCAAAATGAGGGGTGGCCACGGTTTCCAACACTAATTGACGCGGCCAAAGGCCGCAATCATGAGAGAAGCGGGCCTTTGCCGCACTTACTCTCCTGGTCATATTATATGAAGAAAAGAAAATGAGAAAACATTTCATTGTTCACATCTTCAGTGCCCCCCATGAGTGAGTGGCTGACTGAATCCAATCATTTGTCTTCCTTGATCGAAGTAAGTGCATCTTCCTCTGAGGAAAGGAGTTCCCAGCATGTAACAGTTGTCTCCATCTCCGAATTTCTCCACTTCTGTCTAAAATTACAAGATTTCTCTCTCTCTCGTTCTCTCAACCCACCGGAACGAGCTGAAGTTGACAGGTGCCATCCGGCTTTGTAATGACAAGATTACGCTCCGTCACTTGTTCCACTCCAGAGGGCCAATTGAATGAAATAGTAATCTTAAGACTACAATCCACCGTAGTCGGAAACTGCTGGTTTCTGTTAATGTGCAGTTGGGTCATAATTTTGTCAAATGCTCCGCGTGGAAGAGAAACATAGGGATAAGTTGAGTCAATGTAAGCAGTCATTTGCTTCTTGAAAGTGTAAGGGGCCTTGTTTGGAACATCAGATTCCATGGATGGCACTCTGACCATCCAGTCAGTAGCTGCCACCAATGGGTACATGTTTGGATTCGGCTGGCAGTGGAGATTGTCGTTGTCTAAATTCGAATTAGCAGACCGTGTGAGAGGTCTCTCACTTCCGTAGTAGATGACTCCCTGGGTTCCATTGTCACTGGATTCCCATTGATTTTCCAGCCAAATCACGTAGATTCCCTTGGCGACGTCACCTGAATAGAACAAGTTCAACATTTCTTAAAGGGACCGTCAGGGACCTTTTATGCCTTACCTTGGTTAATTGCAGTTTGGAAGACCGGCTGCATGTAACTGGGGCTGTTGAAGGGAAATGAGAGTCCTAGAACGCCATCTACGTAATCAGGTAGATCATACGGTAGAATGTTGCACTGTCCAAAGATCGCATTTGGGACAGTGACACTTGTACGAGAAGGATTGTTCCCGAAGCTTTCACCGAGCTGAAAATAGGAATTTCGCTAAAACTCAAAAGTTTAGGACGTTTTTATAAATAGAACCATATTACTATTCTGAACCTATGAAAAAAGTCAACGTTACAATTACAGTATCCATTCCAATGGGTCCCGTAGTTGGTCCCCATTGGCAATACTCGTAGTAAGTACATTCCGTGAAGTTTTTGTAAGTGCTCGATTTACTCCTGAATGTTATATTGTAATTGAAAAAGTAGCTCTCACTGATCGTAGGCCGGATGTTTTGTGGTGTTGGAAGTGACGTCTGGAATCCACAAATAGCCTTCGTTCGTATCAACCTAGACAATGCATTGTGTCCAGATTACTTTCACAGCAACACACACTTACCATGACAGTAAATGCCGTTCCAGGAGTACCCACGATTACAGTCGTGGTCCATATGTGTTTATGCTGGGTTAACTGGAATTCCTTGATTTTCAGAAACTAACTGAAAACTAACAACTTCGGCCTGTTCAGTTTGATTCTCCACTGCTGCCAGTTTGATGGGAAGAACGAAAGATGAAACCCATGGAGTTAGGCCAAGAAGAAGTAAGGGAGAAAGCATTTCCGATAGAGAAACCGGAAAAATGGCTCTTTTAAACAAGGAAACTATCGTCATTCCACGTGGAAAAACTGAGATTATTTTCCTTATCTAAAGGATTTGGCAGAGATTCTATCCAATCTAGCTTGAAATATAATGTAGCCTTGGAATAACTTTATTCAATAACATCACAATGACATAGACATCTTAAAGGAACCGTCAGGGACCTTTTTTGAATTTATCTAAAATTAAAGAGATTGAAGAGTTATTTTAGAAAATGTCAAATAGTTGGGGTTCGAATGCATCATTTTGGAGAAATCTGTATCTGAAATGTCATTTTGCCCATACCATTGGACATTAACCTGTGGAAAACCTTTAACGATCAATGTGCACGGTGTTTACGCGACCGCCGTTTATGGACTTTTTTGTCGTCGCTTTCGAATTTTCAATTTTCCCGCCTGCAAAGAAAACTCTGTTTGACATGGTGGAGCCGCGAGTTTCACACGCGTACGAGATCGGCGGCGGCTGCAAGGGTACTGCCACATCATACAGTAATTAGCATTATAAGCAAAAACACAAACACGTGTGTTTGCGTGCGACGGTATTAATGAGCATGTTTATAAGGTCATAAACAAGCCGAATATGCCCACCTTGAATAACCATGTTTATATTAGAGTAATTTTTTTCATTTACAAAGTTTATACAACTTAAAAGCTTTTAAAGTTAATGTCCTCCGTGAGTGAGAGGCTGACTGAATCCAATCATTTGTCTGAATTGATCGAAGAAAGTGCATCTTCCTCTGAGGAAAGGAGTTCCGAGGTTGTAGTAGTTAAATCCAGACTCTCCAAACCTCTCGTCATCGGTCTGAAAACATTTCTTCATTATTTCATCTCTCTCTCTAAGCATACCTGAACAAGCATCAGTAGACAGGTTCCGTCAGATTTCTTCAAGAGCAGATTTTTCTCAGTCACTTGCTCTCCGCCAGAAGGCCAGTTGAACGTCAGAATAATCTTGAGGTCACAGGGTACGGTAGCTGGGAACTGTTGGTTTTTGTGGATGTTCAATTCGGTCAGAATCTTTCCGAATGCTACGGGCGGAACAGAAATATAAGGAGAAGTTGTGTGGACGTATCCGCTAAACGCCTTCGAGAAGGTGTATGGGGCCTTGTTTGGGACGGTTGAAGTAATGCTTGGCACATTAATCTCCCAATCATAGGCTAACACCAAGGGATACATGTTTGGATTCGGCTGGCAGTGGAGGTTGTCGTTGTCTAAATTTCAATTAGTAGAACTGTGTGGGAGGTCTCTCACTTCCGTAGTAGATGACTCCCTGGGTTCCATTGTCACTGGATTCCCATTGGTCTTCCAGCCAAATCACGTAGATTCCCTTGGCGACGTCACCTGATTAGGACAATTAAACTCACACGCACACGCACATGCACATGCACGTACACACACGAACACATTCACATACCTTGGTTGATAGCAGTTTGGAACACTGGCTGTGCATCAGCGGGGCTGTTGGGGTTGGTATATGGAAAGCAGAGTCCCAGAACTCCATCGACGAAATCCGGAAGTTCCCATGGAATGTTTTGGTCTTGACCGAAAGTCGCATTTGGGATAGTAATACTTGTGCGAGAAGGGTTGCTGCTGAAGGATTCGCCGAGCTGAAAAGGTCAGTTTAATTTTTTTTTAAAATCAAGCTCTCAAAAAGACATAGTAAATTGGAACGTTCAATTGCTCAATGGCTAATAAGAAGAAAACTGACAATTACAGTATCCATGCCAACTGGACCCATAGCCACTCCTGCAAAAGTGGTCTCAACCATGAATCTGTTGTTAGTGAAGTTTTTGTAAGTTGACGATTGGCGCCTGGAGGTAATTTTGTACCTTTGAGATAGAATACTTACTGATCGTACAGAGAATGATTGGCGGCGTTGGAACTGACATCGAGAACCCACAAAACGTTAGTATTTACGTCAATCTGAACAATGATTTGAATTTAGAACACACGTCACTCACTCACTCATTCACTCACTCTATCTTTTTCACTTACCTGGACAGTAAAAGCCTTCCCTGGCGTTCCGATGATTACAGTCGTAGTCCATACGCTTTTATGCTGGGTTAACTGAAAACCATGGATGTTTCAGAAGCTAATTAAAAGACTAACCACTTCGGCCTGTTCAGTCTGATTAACAACGGCTGCTAGTTTAATAGGAAGAACGAAAGAAGAAACCCATGGAATGAGGCCAAAAAGAAGTAAAGGGAACAACATTTCAGACTGGAAGGAAACCAGCTGAATGATCCTTTTTGAACAAAGAAGATAGGAAGCCACGTGGGAAAACTAATGGTGACAATGTTTGGCTTATCTTAAGGAATGGGATCCGCTGTAGGCCACTGTTGGATGGAGCGTGGTCTTCTACGGGTGGTTTGTTGATGTTTATAGTGCCGATTTCAACGTTTTTGTTTATCGTTTAGAGAGAAAGGGTCGCGTAAAAATTTTTTTTTCTGATTTTGTGATGAAAGCCTAGATATCATTCCCAGGATTCCTAAAAAATACCTCATTTACCCTTTTGGATAAAAATGAACCGATTTAGGGGCGCTTGAAAGTTTGGGTAAAATTGCCTTTTGAATTGCCCCCAACTCTGCGTCTCTCCATTTCCCACATTCTCTCGCCCACTCTAGCCGTGTTTCCGTGCGGCAATTGCAAGACACGGCAGTGTAACCGCGCTCCTTTTGCAGTCCAAATCTTGTATAAGGGGTTTCAGAATAGTGGAAGTATATCTATTCAATGAAGAAATTGTAAAATCAACTTTACGGGGTCCTTCCCTTTTAAACTGTTCTCCAACTTTTAAAAGGTCTTTCCTCCAATGTTTCCTCGTCGAAAATGCAACAGGCACATACGGAGAAAATAAGTTTTGCATATAGAAGTTCATCTTCAAAACAAACAAGTTCAGTGTTTCGTGTGAGTGAGTGGCTGACTGAATCCAATCATCTGCCTGGCTTGGTCAAAATAAGTGCATCTTCCCCTGAAGAAAGGAGTTCCGAGGAGGTAATAGTTTTGTCCATCTCCGGATTTGTCCCACATTGTCTGAAATTAGAAGTTGTCTCTTTTTCTCTCTTCCCTCTCCCCCCCCTCTCTCTCTCTCTCTCTCTCTCTCTCTCTCTCTCTGTCTCTGACTTACGTTAACAAGTTGAAGTTGACAGGTGCCGTCGGGTTTCTTAATCACCAGATTCTGCTCCGTCACTTGTTCCACTCCATAGGGCATGTTGAAGGAAAGGGTAATCTTGAGGTCACAATGCACCGTAGTCGGGAACTGTTGGTTTCTCTTGATCTTCAATTCGGTCATAATCTTGTCAAAAGGCACAATCGGAAGTTCAATGTAAGGAGAGGTCGTGTCCAAATATGCAGTTATTTTCTTGTTGAAAATGTAGGGAGACTTATTGGGGACTTCTGATTTGAGGGAAGGAATTTGGAACATCCAATCCCAGGCTGCAAACAGAGGATACATGTTGGGATTCGGCTGGCAGTGGAGGTTGTCGTTGTCTAAATTCCAATTAGCTGAGACTGTCTGGGTGGTCTCTCACTTCCGTAGTAGATGACTCCCTGGGTCCCATTGTCACTGGATTCTCCCTGGTCCTCCAGCCAAATTGCGAAGATTCCTTTGGTGACGTCACCTGAATAGAGATGCTTAGAGATGTCTTTTCAATATTTTCGAACCTTGGTTAATGGCAGTTTGGAATACAGGTTGTGAATCAGTGGGACTTTTGTATGGAAGACAAAGGCCCAGAACTCCGTCGACGAAATCGGGCATATCCCATGGAATGGTTTGGCCTTGGCCAAATGTTGCATTTGGGACGGTGACACTTGTGCGAGAAGGGTTGCTGCTGAAGGAATCGCCGAGCTGAAGTAAAAATTAGGTGGCTTATTAAAAGATATTGAAGTGCATGTTAAAAACTATCCGAAAGCTTACAATTACAGTATCCATTCCAATTAGTCCTCTCGTAGTTGATCCAAATGTGTCAAGGCCAAACGTCATGTTCGTGAAGTGAATGTAAGTGCTCGATTGACTCCTGAAGAAAGTATTGAAACATCTAGAAGTGCTACTTACGAATCAAAAGTGGGATGTGTCGTGGAGTTGGAAGTGACATCGAGGATCCACAACATACTGCTGCTTGTGTCTATCTGGAAAAAAAACTTCGTGTTAAACCGCGATGTCTGAAAGAACCGAAAAGCCCTTGGACATAAAAAGTGCTTCGATTGGACACATATATGACTAAAATAAAGTGAAAAGGCTATTATTGATTTTTGGGTCCGGCTTACGGTAACGGGGGTGCGGCCTACTGTAAGTAAGCTCAAACTTGACAGAAATAAGTAAGGTATGGAAACGGTCGCAAATTTCACACTGAAAAACTTTAACAACTTGTCCAACAATGAATTCCTTACTCCAAATAAGTTAAAAACATAAAAATGTATTTTTCTCAAACATGAAAAATAATATACCTGAGAATTTTGAATATGTTGTGCAGATAGTTTTGGACTGACGTGATTTTTCCAGCCAGAAAATCTGTACCCCTCGCAAACAGTGGAATTATGTGTCAACTCAAGTCGCACAATTACGTCATCCTGAGCCCAATTAAAGTCGAAATGGGGAGGTTTTAAGCAGAAATGTTGTAGTTAAATTTATGCAAAGCGTTTATAATATTTAACAAACTCATTTTGTTGAAAACGATTTTTAAGAGAATTTTGACCAAAAAATGGCACAAACACTGCAAAAACCTCGGTGGTAGAAATTTGAATTCATTTTTTCTTTTACTTTTGCTGTTATCATTTTAATTTTATTCAAAATAAGAATTTAAATTCGCCGCTCTGCAATTTTTGTTCACTAAAAAAGTTGACTTGCAATTTATGTTATTTCGCTGTTTCAGCGCACGTGCCTAAATTGGCAGCCGCTTTTTCAACAATTTCGGTGTAATTACAATACAAAATTAACATACCTGGACAGTAAAAGCCTTTCCTGGCGTTCCTATGATTACAGTCGTAGTCCATATGTATTTATGCTCCGTTAACTAAATGCCTTGTTTTTCAGAAGCTAATTAAAAGACCAACCACTTCAGCCTGTTCAGTCTGGTTAACAACGGCTGCTAGTTTGATGGGAAGAACGAAAGATGAAACCCATGGAACGAAACCAAGAAGAAATAGAGGAAAAATCATTTCCGATAAGGAAACCAGTCGAATGTCTCTTTTAAACCAGGAAGATAGCGTCATTCCACGTGGAAAAACTGAGATTATTTGGCTGAGTTGTGCAGTGATTGTAGCATACGCCGTAGCCCAGGGGCTAAACTGTGGTAGTTTAGAATATAAACGACCAAAAGAGAAAAAAGAACGACACATTGTTATCTGTGAACACACTTGTTTATTCATTGAGTATCACGCTGTTTTCTCTAGACAGGAGCATTACTTCTTCGAGGATTTGGAGATGACAGGCGAAGTCACAGAAATCCTGAAAGTTAAGTTTACTTCAACATTTCCAATCAATTTTGACTAAAATCAATACCCACACTTTGGACTTTTCCATTTTGCTCTTCTCCGCCTTGCTCCTGTCGGCCTTCGATCCATCCTTCCCCTTCGAATTCTTCGCACTGATCTCCTCCAGGTTCTTCTTCAATTCCTTCTTCTGCGAAGTGGAATTCTCGATCCTCGAACTGCTCGTCAGAGTGTCCTTCGCCGATCCATTCTTGATACTCGCCTTGAATTCCGGATGCACAGAGATCATCCTGAATTTTCAAATTGAATTTTATTTTTGGGGGAAACTCACTTTTTCTTGTGACTGGAAGGGCTCTTTCCGGGCAGGTTGGGCACTGAAAAAGAAGCATTTACAAAGAAAGTTAAAAAAATAAGGATGTCTGTCCTGAGAAACCGACCCTTCTCACTCTCGTCCTTCTGCGCCGTGATGGTCTTTCCTCCAATCGTAATCGTAACCGTCTTCTTCTTTTTCTCCGGCTGACCGCTCGTGGAAGTTTTCTGTTCGGCCTGAAACATTTACTTCATGGAAAAATCTGAAATCAGACCGTTGCAATGGAAGTCTGAGAAGCCTTCGAAGGAGACGTCGATTCGGTGCTCGTCTTCTTCTCTTCCCTTAATTTAAATAGATTTTTAAGTCTTCTGAAATCCCTACTTCTTCTTTTTCTTCTTGCTCTCCTTCATACTGACGTCATTCTCCTTCTTCACTTTGACGATGACCTTCTGAAAAATAGATAGTTTGATTTCACTTCCAGTGCTTGGCTGAGTATCAAATGCACCAACCGTTCCAGTCTTCTCACTGCCCTTTTCCTTCGACTTCTCCATGACAGATTCAGTCTTCTTCTTCGACTTTCCCTCTTTCTTCGATTTCTCGTCTCTGAAAATTAGTTTTCAGAACTTTTGAAATTCTCAAATCTCACTCTTCTTCCGTTTTCTTCTTCTCCATTTTGCTCTTTTCCGGTTTCGAACTCTTCTCAGACTTCTTCGAAACATCCTTCCTGCCAGCCGGCTGTTCGACCATTTCCTTCACATTCTCCTTAATCCTGGGGGCGGTGACCACATTGGGAGTGACCGCTTTCAAGGAAATGGGGGCGGAGCTTAAATTTAAATTTGAAAAATATTTGTTTAGAAAAAACTACCTCTTGAGGGGATCTTTCTTCGATGGAGTCTTTTCCTTTCCACTAATTCCCTGTTTGATGGAATTGATTCCACTGTTGCCAATGTTCTTCCCATTGTCCTCCATTTTGGAAATGCTCGTGCTGCTCCTGGCATTGTCGCTCTTCGAAGAAACCACCCTAACCTGCGACTGCATCGGTTTTGGACTTAAAACAGTTTTCATTAAAATTTTGATTGAAAAACTGACATGACTTTGGGATTCACTTTGACGCACGGAGCCTTCTTACTTTCGTCCTTCTTCTTGTTGGATCCTCCGTCATCTTTGATCCTCGGGGCAGTCACCAAATAGGCAGGAAGAGGGCTCTTTTTCAAAGACCTGGAATTCTCATTTAGCCATGGTAATGTAAAACTCCTACGTCTCGTTTTTACTCTTTTCTCCTTTGCTGACTTCCTTAGACTTCTTCGAGTCGTCCTTCTTCTGAGCACCCGTCTTCTCTGTGGCGGATTTCTGAAAATGCAAAGTTTAAAAATCCCAAAAATTAAAAAAAATGAAAATTTCTCTAAAATTTGCGATGCCTTTTAAACCAAAATTGATAGTTGCATTTTAATGCAAATGACTGTTTCGCCTGATTTGTAATGCTTCTTGTGCAGATGTAACTTATTCGTTGAAGGCCTGAGAGATATTTAAAAAAAAGGTAATTTTGGGTTCAAAATGACCTTTCAGTGAATCAAAAGTAAAGATTCTTCATCTTCATACAACTGTTTGCATTAAGAATTAATAGTTTTAATCTTAAGTAAAACCATAAAGGTTGCTTATTGTAGATGTTTATTTTGAGCTGCCAAAGAAAGTTCTTCAGAAAAGAAACATCACAAAAATACTTTCCAAGTAACGTTTATTCACTGTTTTATCACTTGACATCTTGATTTATCGAGTTCTTTTTAAACGGACATCTTATTCCTTGCGCGAAGCGTTTTTCTGAAAACTTTTTTTTGCATTATTATCTATTTAAGTTATTTTCTCAAAGTTTCAAGCGAATTATTAATGAAAAAGGTATAGAATTTGTGGTGGTATTTTGAAAAGCTATATTTTTGATAATTTGAGAAATAAAATCACTTTTAAAAGGTTTTTGTGGTTAAACTTTACTTCAAATTACATGTACAGTTATATATTTTACATTCATTTCTCTCCAACGTCACTATATCGTAATCGAGAAAACGATAACTCTTTTGCTGGCATTGTAAAACATCGATGTAATATCACTGACTTTTGTTTAAATAACATTCGCAAATAAAACTTCCATTTGATGTCATTCTACGTAGTTTTATTAGAGTGCTTAAGAGTTAAATTTTAAATTTTAAAACGTAATACACTTCCAGTTCCAATATTTTGCTGTCATTTAAATAAAACAAACGAACCTTGGACGTTTCCGCACTCTTCTTCGAGTCTCCCTCCTTTCCCTTCTCCTTCTTGACACTGCTCTTCCCATTCTTCGATTTGTCATCATTATCCACCTTCCTCACCGACTTCTTGTCACTTTTACTGGATTTCACCCTGAAAGAGAAAGAATTTCCACCTCAAAAACCAAATCCACTTGTTCTTGCTCTTGTCAGAAGCCTCCTCCTTCTTGCCATCCCTCTGTTTCTCCTTGCTTTTGTTCGATTTTTCCTTCTCCTGAAAAATATTTAAAAAACTTAGTTTAGTAAGTACTTTAAATTATTTCTGCCTTATTATACATTGTATTTAGTTGCAAAAGATACGTTCACATCAATTTGAATTATTCAAAAATATTTCATAAAACAAGAATTGGTGTTCAAAAATTCTCGGTTATTTATTACCGTTTTTGAATGTTTCGTCAATTTGATTCAATCTAAATTTATCGGTTAAAGTGATTCAGCAACATCTCAATATTTCTCTGTTATCAAAAAGTCAATTTTAATACATTTACTCATCGATTCACATTTCTTTTTCTCCAACGTCACACTATTGTTAGCGAGAAAAAGAGAAATCTTTTGCTGGCATTGTAAAACATCGAAGCAATATAATTCACTAACTTTAGTTTAAAAAAGGCTTATAAAAATATAAATTAGGCTTTTAATCTATATAATTTTATGTATACATCTGTAGTTTTCTGAGTAATTAAAAAAAAACTTTTCAGCCTAATATTTCTCTGCCATTTATGTTAAACAAACGAACCTTGGACTTTTCCGCACTCTTCTTCGAGTCTCCCTCCTTTCCCTTCTCTTTCTTGGCACTGCTCTTCTCATTCTTCGATTTGTCATCATTGTCCACCTTCCTCACCGACTTCTTGTCACTTTTACTGGATTTCACCCTGAAAGAGAAAGAATTTCCACCTCAAAAACCAAATCCACTTGTTCTTGCTCTTGTCAGAAGCCTCCTCCTTCTTGTCATCCCTCTGTTTCTCCTTGTCGTAGCGGCTCCTGCCCGATCTTTCCTTCTCCTCTGGCTTCTTATCGTTTCTCCTCTTCTCCGAACTCTCCTTCCTGTCATCTTTCTCCTTTTCACGGATTTCCCTGCTCCTTCTGGATCTTTCCCTGTCTTCGTCTTTCCTCTCATCTCGCGACGTATCCTTCCGAGAGCGACTGAAATCAGAGTTTTCCCTCAAGTTCGCTACTATTCTGCATTAACCGCAATATGGTACTTGTGGGCCAGTGGATAGATTACTTACACCCGTACCATATCGGTCATTCCAACCAAAACTCACTTGTCCCTGTCCCTCTTCGATCCGTGGAAGCTCCTTCCACTGCGCTCTTTCCTCTCCTCCCGTCTCTCCCTCTCCTTCCTCTCCTCAGAATCACTGTCGTCCTTCTTATCCTTGCGTCTGTCATCATCCCGATCTCTGGAAAGAATGCATTAATAGCAAAAGATTTGGAGTACCTGTCCCTCCTGTGCCTCTCACTAGTCCTCCTCTCAGATCTCCTGTCCTTGTCTCCTCTCGAAGACTTGGACCTCCGGGAACTTTCATCTTTTCTGTCACGGTGGTCGCGGTCATCCCTCCTATCTCGGTCATCCCTCCTGTCACGATCGTCCTTCCTGTCTCGGCCGTCTTTAGTACTGAAAGGCCTTTGTTTCTCTCTCTCTCTCTCTCTCTCTCTCTCTCTCTCTCTCTCTCCAACCTCGTCTCCCTCCTTCTCCTCCTACTGGAACTAGACTTCTCCCTCTTCTCCTCCTCCCTCCCAGCTGCCTTCATCTTCCTCACAGAAGTCCCCGACCTCTCTCCTCCCCTATTCTCTCCCATAGCCCTCTGCTTCCGTTTGGAGCCAGTCTTTCTACTCTTGGCCGATCTCTCCTCATCCGGAGTGGGTTTCTCCTGTCTGAATCAGAAGAATTGAAATAGATTGTCAAAGGATAACTTACACTGCAGCCTGTCTGGCGGGTGAGTTCTTGGTCCTTGAGAGAGTCTTCTTGGTGGCTCCATCGACGGCCTGCTGTCTTCTGCCGCCGGCGTTGCATCCGAAGAGGAGAGAGACGAAGGAGAGGAGAAGGATGGGCACACCCGCCCACAACCACCACATGGAGGAGGAATGGAAAAAATGGAAGAGGGAAATAAAGAAGTGGCGTAATTATGCTAAATTCTAGTTTCCTCACATAGTAGTTATGCAAATTATTTCCAATGCGCTCTGCCGATTTTGGGTTATTTTTCAGTTTCAGCTCTTATTTTCTGCGAACCACTGATGGTTTTGCCCGTTATTATATTTTTATTTTTCTTGAAACACTGAACTATATATTATACGCGATGTCTGAGATTACCGAAATACTTTTGGACAGAAAAATTCAAAGTGTTTCAATCGAGCTGAAATTTGGTATTTGAGCATACTAGTGCACATGTATGACAAAATTAAAGCGGAAAATCGATTATCGATTTTTGGGTCTGGGTGACGGTAATGCGGTGCGGGGTACTGTGAGTCGGCTGAAAGTTGATAAAAATCAGCAAATATGGTATGGAAATAATTGGAAGTTTTATGCGGAAAACATTGTGAACTACCCTTTCTTCAATTTGATAGCTTGGAAATAGTTAGACCTAAAAATATATAAAGAAAAAAACATTAAAAATTAATTTTCTCGTAAATGAGATTTTTTTATAAACTTGATAAAACCTGAAACCTGAATAATTCAATGCAGAAGGTTGTTTTCAAACTGTTTGAATTTTTTTAGCCGAAAAGGTCAAGTTTAAGTCATTTTAAAAGAACTTTCTTTAAAAATAAAGTTTTCAAGTTTGCCTCAACTTTGACTTTACTCTTTGCTGAGCCTGACATCTCGAAGGTACACTGGAGATTCTGCATGATATTATATTTATGTTTTTGTTGAAACACCTATCTATTAATGGATTTTGAAGAATAGTTCATTTAAATAAATCTCATAAATTTCTGTTTAATATGTGTTGTGGTAAGGAATCCATAAATTCCCATCTCGGAAAAAAGAGACGCAAAAGAAATAAAATTAAAAAAGTAAACATGCATAATCTGATCTCTAATTTTCTGCTGCCCATTCGAACATTGCAATGATCAAATAATAAATTGTTTTTAAGATGGAACATTATTTTGATATTAAATCAATTCAATGTTTCGCCTGTTCTATTTCTGTTTCGCTCTGTTTCAAGAATCAGTAACTGGCTGTGGTCCTAGATTCATTAAATAAAATTAAGTTTATCCTTTCTAGGTCATTCATTCGGTGCAGCCGCTTCTGCCCCTGTTTCCATGGAACATCTGCGACCTCCCGTCATCTGTGCATCTGCTTTTCTGCTTCAGTATGCTAATTGGACTCAGGTACTAGATTATACTTTCCCCCTTTCCAAAATGGACTCCTTCGATATTTCCGCCCTTTCCGACTGGAAATTCATGGAAATGCTGAGATCCTCTCCCCCTCCCCTTGCTTTCACCAAAGAAGAAAAGTCTCCTCTCCCTCCCGCTGGAATCGAAAAAACTGAAGGTTAGTTTATTAATTTATGATTTTACCACACCATTCTACTATTTCAAATCCTAAATTAACATTACAACAGTTTTCAATATCGATTCTAAACGTTTTCCTTTTCAGCTCCCAAAGTCATTGTCACTCCGAAGCCAATCTCTGACCTAATGGATGTGAAAGTGGGGCTTCCCAAGCTCCTGGAATTGAACTTTACGAATAAAAGTGTAGAAAAAGGTACTTTATTTCAATATTTTAAATACAAGGTTCAATTTTCAGAAATGATTCGAATTCGTGACGCTTTGACCATAAATGAATTTGAAGGAACGCCTCGGTTGAAACTACCGGCTCCCAAAGGACCCTTGGTGACTTTGAGGGCGAAATACTACGTTCCTGTCAATCAGTATCCTGGGGTGAGTTTTATAACCAAGAAATAATGAACACCACGGGCAAAACAAGGCAAAAGGAGGTCCTTGACGGTTCCATTAAAAAAGCCAAACTTTTAAATTCTCAGTATTTGTCGCCACAAACCATCTTACTGCGAAACCATCTTATCTTCTCTCTTTTCAGTACAACTTCGCCGGTCGAATCCTGGGTCCCCGTGGAATGACAGCCAGACAGTTTGAGCAGAAGACTGGCTGCAACATCAGCCTGATAGGCAAAGGGAGGGATAACCGAAAGGCCATCGCCAACTACGGCCCCCAGGACTGCTTCAACGACGAACTTCACGTTGTGGTTTGGTGCGAGGACACCTTCAATCGCTGCCAAATGAAAATGGACAACGCCGTGGAACACGTCATGAGGCTGATCACCCCAGAGGTCAGTTTTATCCTTTTCTGATAACTAATTTTATATTTCAAGTTAAGAAACTTAATGAAATTGTTTTCAGCCGGAGGAAGTGAAGCGGAAGCAGCTGATGAAGTTGGCCCTCTTCAACAACACCTACAATCCTTATTATTGCTGAATAGTAATTGGAGTTGCAATTGTAAAAATGTTTCGTTTCGATTGTGAAGTTTACAAAATTTCCTAAATATTTTTGAGCAAATAAATTTTTCTAAAACACGTACTCGCATCAGCTTGGCATAGTGGATAGTGGAATTTGGCAGTAGCCTAAAAAATTTAAGTCCAAAGCAGATACAAAAAGAACCACTTACAACGGTATGAACTCGTTTTCAAATTCAAGCATTCCTTTTGTAGAAACTGCCATTAAAATAGACTCATAAGCCCAAATACGAAAAGGAAACGTACCGTAATATAAGCATATTTCTTAAGTTAGTTTCTTGGACCTGAATTAAAAGGATAAATTACTCACATCTCTCCGGATTGCGGGTATTCATGTCTTGTGAAAACAAATTTGACCAACTGCCGTGAAAAAAGAGAGAAAAATGACTTACCTACTTGTTTTCACTTGTTTTAATGTTTCTGAAGAGAAATAAGAAAAGAGAAGAGGAAATAGGATTTTAAAAAGAGAGGAGACACTACGCACCTCTGTTCCCCCTCGTCGATGTCGATGGGCACTGCCTTGAGGTTCCACGTGCTCCACCCCAAATTCCATTTCTTGGTCTGTTTTTGGCTTTCCAGCAGATATCAACAGAAGTCACCCAGGTCTCATCGTCTTGCCAAACCAAATTGATTTTAGCTTCCTCATGACGATGTTGCATTGCTAGTGAAAATAGTCTTACGTTCGATCGTCCTGCCTGTGCCTGTGTGTCTGTATACATGTGAGTCTTTATGTCTATGTGGTTGTGTGTATGTCTGTGTGTCTATGTCCATATGTATGTGTGTCCGTGTGTCTGTGTATCTATGTGTCTGTGATCTGTGTATCCATGCATCTGTGTGTATGTGACTGCGTGTATGTGTGTATGTATGTATGTCTGCCTGTCTGTCTTTGTATGTGTATCTGTGTGTCTGTGTATATGTGTGTGAACGTGTGTCTATGTCTGTCTGTGTCTGTGTGTCTGTGCGTCTGTATGTCTGTCTGTCTGTCTGTCTGTCTGTCTGTCTGTCTGTCTGTCTGTCTGTCTGTCTGTCTGTATGTGTGTCTGTCTGTGTCTTTGTGTATGTGTACGTGTGTCTGTGTCTGTGTATCTGGGTGTGTCTGTGTATCCGTGTATCTGCTTATCTGTGTGTGTGCATCTGTTTCTGTGTATGTGTGTATGTGTCTGTGTGTCTGTATGTGTGTTTGTGTGTCTGTCTCTCTGTGTTTGCAATTGGTGACCCTGTAATCTAAAATATAGTATTACTTGCATCTAAAATATAGTATTACACATTCAACGAGCAATACCAACCTCTCAGCGATCCAATCAGATTATCAGGATTGGTCGGTGTGTATCTCATCCTTTCCATGTCACGTCATGCTGAATAGCGATTATTTCTTCTGAAGCCATACATGCCAAGCAGTCTTAACTGACCTCCAAGTTTTGCCTTAAGCAGTCTTAAGATGTTTCCCATTTTTGCCAATTCGTCTTCCACTTGCTGTTTCCAAATGTCTTCTGTTCATTGATCGTTGATGGCCCGACTCTGCCTGGGCGTTTTGTCCATTTTGCACTCTTGTCTTCGAATGTAGGTGACCTAGGTTTGTTCGAAGGGATGCCTCATTGGTTCTTCATTGTAGGTTGTTCTTTTGAAGTCTTCTGAAGTACATCAATAAAAAAGGAATCAACCCTAGCAACCTTTCAAAAGGTGTTGTCTCCTAGGGTTTTCTGTAGATTGACGGTCGATGGCTTCATTCTGTCCGCCGCCCTTCATCCTTCTTTTTCAGCTAGGTAAAATCGAAGAGATGCCACGGTGGTTGTCTTCAGAAGAATCAAGGTAGGAAATCTTGGCCCCGTCATCTCGGTTTGAACATATGTCTTCTAAATTACATTTGGTAACGAAGCCGTTGCAACTGACATTCAAAGTCGTAAAAGAGAAAAGAACTGTTGTTGTCTTCTGAAGTTTCGGTAGGTCAACACTGCCAGGTCACAGACTGAAGGTCAATGCAGGTTGGTTCGAAAAGACGTCGGCTCTCTTGCTGCCAGGTTGATGTCTTCTGAAGCTTCGTAGTCGGAGGAACCTGCCTGAAGATGTCTTCTGAAGCCTTCTGAAGTACTTCCATACTTAACACAACTTTTGAAAAGGTGTTGTTTCCAGTTCTCTTCTGTAGATTGACCATCGATGGCTTCGTTCTGTCCGCCGCCCTTCATCCATCCTGTTCAGTTAAGTCAGATCAAAGAGCTTCCCCGATGGTTGCCTTCAGAAGAATCAAGGTAGGTCATCTTGGCTAGATCATATCGGCTGGAAACGATATCTTCTGAAGCCTCATAGATACAGTTGACTGCCTTAACTCACTTTGAAAATTGTCTAGAAAAGTTAAAGTCTTCTGCCGTTGTCACCCTCGCCTTCTTGCCAATGTCTCGATGCCTTCTTCCCATTGACCATCTGAAATATCGCTTCCCATACAAAGGGGTATCATAAAATTTCAACCGCCCGACATGCCGTCTGTGGAGAAGTAACCCATTCTTTGAGTTTTCCTCTATCCTTCGCACCCTCATTAGACAACCCTGAGTCCTACTCACACCCCAACCCCAAAACAGAGGTGGCTCCGATCCGGTTTTGCTCGGGAGAGTTTACCGGTCGAGGTGTTTTCATTTTTTTTTGTCAAAAGGGAGTAGGACTCGGCCCCATACGACCCTGCTCGTGGGTGGCCATGTGGGAGGTCCTCGGGATGGTGTATAGCCGGCAATTGGGCGGTTGTACCTTAGGTGGTTGAAGAGGGGCTTGGGAAGAAGGACATCTGGGAGATGATCATGCGACCGTGCGGAGACCGTGAGACCGTGAGAGAATGAAGACGACCGTAGCGACCGTAGAAGAGCAGCAGAAGACCAGGGAATGAAGAGAAGGGAGGAAGAAAGGAAAGGCGACCGCCGGCGGGAGGAGAAGAAGAGGGAATGAGGTGGAATGAGGAGAGAATGGCAGGCTAATTAGTATTCAAATTGGATTTTAACCAAATTCTTATTCAAGGTTCACATTAATTCAAATGAGAGACCGATTCAAATATGAACCTTATTCAAAGAGCCACTCTTGGAAAACTTGGATATTCTAATTGGTTCGTTCATGAAGGCCGCATTCCAGGTATGGCCAATCGAGAATGATCAGCCTTAGAAAAGATGAGTTTTCAAAATAGATGTCGGGTTTCAACTGAATATCAGAAAAGCAAAAGATTTGCCGCCAGCAGGGGTCGAACCTGCGACCTTGGGCTACGTGGACGCCGCCGGTTTATAAATCAGGGAATTGGGCCCCCGCGGGCGACAATTGCGACATTTGGTTGTGGAGTTTCTCTCTCTCTCTCTCTCTCTCTCTCTCTCTCTCTCCCTCTCTATCTCTATTTCTCTCGTTTCCTCAATTTCTCACTCTTATTGCCCTCAAATTATCCAAAGTTTTTAAAATCAATTTCGCCAAAATAATTTATAACTATCCGTTTTTATAACCAGAGGAAACTCTGTAGGATAAAAACTGAAGTCAGTCATGCCTCTCGACATGTCAATCACAGTGTACATCAAAGGAAAGAAAGAGCAATTCAGCTACGCTGACATTTTGAAACGAAAATGGTATGGATGGTCGCCTTTTGAGAAAATCGTCTACTTTCAGTCCATGTGAAGAAGTGGAATCTGGTACGACGCCTTCGCCAAAAGATGAGCTGCTAAAAGTCCTTCGAGTTTCCTTCTGCCTGGACTGCAGGACAAATATTCAACTCCTTCCTCTCTTTGTCAGGGCTGCTGAAAGCATCCGGGCAAAATGGTTGCCTGAGAGTGTATCATACGTTTTTTCTGAAGCAGGGACGCCCGATGATCACGCAGCATTCTCTCTTCACGCTGAACAAGGAAGAAGTGTACACCGGCATGGGACAAGTCTACACGGGAACAATTACAAACATAAGCAACAGCCCCTTGCACATCGAATTCGGTATTGCTCGCTGCCACACATTGATCGTGGACACTTTCATTCTCTACGTTGGAGCGTCTAAGAAGTTCACAGTGAAGCGCAGCAAATCGCCGCAGGAGATGGTTTCCGTTTTGGCGACGAACGACCGCACGACGGAGCAGCAAACCGTCAATATGGTGTTCCTCTAGCGATACTCGAAAGAATAAAACTGGAAAAGAGCATGTTTTGTATTTTTGCTTGTGAATTTCGTGTCGTTCTGACAAAACTTTAAAATTTATGTCGTTTTGACATTTTTTAAATTGTTGCAGCCAATAAAAATGTGTTAATTGTGCGTTACATTTGATATTTATAGTGTTTTAAAACTTCCTATCGTTCTTTCTCTGGCCACATCATTTCACTGTTTCAGAACAGACAAAAATTTATGCCCAAAGTAAAGAGACTCTCAGAGACATTTTTTGTTTTAACTGTCATAAAAATATCTTGAAAAACAATTTAAGAGCATCTGAAATGCCATTTTTTGCCCATTCCAGGCACCTGTGAATAACCGGCATTTTAATGAACTACGTGGTGTTTACACGCTCGTCCATTTTGAAAAAGTTTGAACGGTTTATCGACTTTTTGGTCGTCACTTTTGAATTGTAAACGTTGTCGTGACCGAAAATGACTAAAATGACATTTAAAAGGAAGGGAACCCTAAAAACTAAAATTTAAGCTAAATAAAGCACAAGTCTTGTAAGTAGAAAAAACGAAAGCAGCACAACAGCTCCTGATCGGCATTCCACGATTGCCATGTTCATTCCCACGCTGTACTAACGTTTTTTCGCCCTTCTCTCGATGTTTTGTAGTTTAACGTGGCTGAAATCATTTGTACGACTCTTTCCCATGTGTTTTTCTCTCCGATCCCTTCTTGTTTATTCCTATTCACAAGGTATTCACCCCATTGTTTCGGTGCACTTACAAACGGACTGGCGAGATCTGTCGATAAATGGCCGAAAAGTCGCAGGGCCGCCGAACGGCTACTTTCCGAAACCCCGCTTTCAATAGCTGCCCTGCGCAAATTTTCACAGTCATAAATGAGTTTTCAATTAAAATTAAATTTTCAGAATGTTGGATGTCACCTGGGCTTTGATTATTCTAATGGCGCTCTTGGCGCTGTTCTTATCGGTGAGTATTCTCTGTCTCTGTCTCTCTCTCTCTCTCTCTCTCTCTCTCTCTCTCTCTCTCTCTGTCTCTGTCTCTATCTCTTTCTCACTGTCTTATACAAAGTCCATTTTCAGTATTTTCGCCCCGACGAGATCGAAACTCCCGTGATGCTACAGTTTATCGTCTTCATGGTTCACCTCCTCTATTTCTTTGAATTTTGGCTCTTCTGGTGCACTAATGTGAAATCGCATTTTGTTGAGATATGCATGGTTCATGCCGGTGCCTATGCTTTTATTCATCTTTATGTCGCCCCTTTTCTTTTTCAATGAAAGTAATTTGAAAATTTTGTACACACATACACACAGTACTGCATGACTCCTCCGGCGGTTACGGGAGTCATAAGAGAGAAGATTTACCTTAACAAAATGATCACTGATGCATACCCTACCGTTCCTTTAGCTCGGTTCTGCAACATGCCAGCAATGTTAAAAAATTGCATTTTAAAGTAAACTGCTGTTTCAATTTCAACTTGTGATTCTGTGAGAATGTGAGGGTTTTCTGTTTTCGTGAAACTGCTAAATTCAGAAAAAATTAAAACAAAACTTGTCTAAGTTGTAGAAGAATCTGCATAAAATCTGCATGTCCTTCTCAACAAAATCAGATTTTTACCAGCAATTGGTATAGATTATCGCCTTTTGAGATCAACATCATACGAATGCTGCGATACTTGAAGGAATGGTGGTCACAAAATTGTTTTTTTGCTTTTTTTGTATTTTTGCTTTTGAAACTCTTTTGATTTGATATAGTTTAGAAAGAAAGCAGCTTTGATTCCGAGACGCAGAGAAAGAGAGAGAGAGAAAAAGAGAGAGCGAGAGAGGCAAAGAGACAGAGACGCAGAGTCCCTGCCCTCCTCTCTTGTCCTCTATTGCGCAACCCCCGCCGTCTGGTCCAGCCAGCCGTGTGCCAGCCGGCGTCCCCCTGCTGGCAGCCGGCCAGGGGCCGATCGGTCGATCACTGTCTGGGTCTTTTTGCGGATCCCCTGCCGTTTCCGCCGCCACTCTTCTTCCCAGAACTTTACGATTCACGCCTCTCTTTCCATTAAAACTTCCATAATCAACCATTATATCGCCTTTTAATAAATTATGTATAAAGTTATTTTCAGGTAATGATTGCTGCTTTTGTTGCATATTTCGATGACATTGGGTTTGTTGTGGCTAGTATGTGGAAGGTAATTTTTTTAACATTTTAAATAAACCGCTTCATCAACGCGCTAAAATTTAAGGAGCCAAATTTGAAACCCAAATCACACGCAGCGCTTCGCGCTGCGCGCGAATGCGTTTGAAACATTTTAAAAGGTTTTGCAAGTGTTTTCATCAATATTTTATCTCTAAAATATTCTTCGTGTTTTAGAAAGTGAATTTCAAATAATCAGTTAATTTTTTTAGTAATTCTGCTGAAAGCTTTGTGGTGTTTGTAACGTGTTTGTTGGAAAAGGCGTGTATATTTCCACAATTCGAAACTAAATAAGCAGTTTGTAATTAACCATTACACACACATACACACACACACACACACACACACACACACACATAATAACTGACTCCACATTTTCAGGTAATTCTCATTTTTGGCTTCTTCCTTTTTATTCTTGGACTCATTTTCTACATTCCCCACCAGGCAAGTTAAATTATTGAATCAACTTTTTCTCTTTTTCAGTGTCTCATTCACTCCTTTTGGATGGCTCACTATTGGTCCTGGGCTGTGGTCATTGCGAAGATTGCCACTATCCCCCTCTTGCTCACTTCCCTCTACTACGAGGAGACGAATCCCTTGATTGAATTTATCCTTTTCTGCATTGCCACCGATGCATTGAAGAAGTTCGTTTTCATCCCCACCTATCACCTGATCTGCAAGGGTTGGCGTTTGCTGCGCAAAATTAAGATTTCCCCTTGAACCACCATTCCAAAAATTTGAATCCAGTCTAATGATAGCTCCTAGTGATCTCACACGTGTTTCATATACATTTTAACGACAAGATATAGAACCTGTAAATGAATTTGTTAATAAAAATCTGGAGCGTTAATTCGAAAATTGGTAGTTTATCGCTTTGATTTATTTTCATTTGCTACAAACTATTTATTTATCAATGTTATTATTTCTGGGAAACTATGAACATATAAAATATAAAAGGTTTAAGGTTGAACAAC
Organism: Oscheius sp. G VE-2021; assembly: GCA_022343465.1. NCBI lineage: Eukaryota > Metazoa > Nematoda > Chromadorea > Rhabditida > Rhabditidae > Oscheius > Oscheius sp. G VE-2021. Next base: position 5,606,276 of record JAJQXH010000023.1, read on the forward strand.
CTAAAATAATTTAAAATGCAAAAATGTAGCGCAAGAACAGTGAAAACGGAGCTTTTGATAAAGCCTTAAAAATCTCGGTCTCATTTTTATCTTCTTTGGTTTTACGCTCAATGGTATTTTTCATTAAAAAAAAGACGAAAGTAAACAAGGACAAATCGTTTAATTTAAAGCAATGATGAATTAATAAAAATACCCTTTGCCTTTTTGGGCCTTTTTGGGTTTCTTTAGAAAGTGAACCGTAACAGTAATGTTGTATAAAGTACTGTTAGCAAGAAAATGAAATTGTGTCTACGGAAAAAGAAAACTTGCTCTTCTGAAAAATACAGGTCTACTGGAAGAAGGTTTTACGATCAATCGTAGATGGAATGGCTGAATCAATTCGAGTAAAATGGTTGCTTGAGAGTGCACAATACGTATTTTTTCCAGAAACAGTGACGTGCGCTATTTTCGATTTTTCTGATCTCCCCGAAATTCGATTTGAGAAGGAAGTTCTGCAGACAACAGCTGGAGTCACCTACCAAGAGAAAAGTACGAACACGGATCAGATCAATGGAACTGGGAGCAGCCAAGTTCCACCAATGCAGTCTCTCCAAATTTGCAAGAAAAAATTAAAGTGAAACGAACGATCCATTTTTAATAAGGAGTTTATAATAATTAGCTGCATCATTAAACTAAACTTTAATTTTTTGTTGGAATTTTTTGCTTTTCGCTATTAATAAAACAAATTAAATACAAAGTTTTTTTCCATTGCTTCTTGACATGTCAACAATGTTTGTTTAAGTAAACTATTGTTTTTTTTCATTTTCAGCTTTTGATTGTACGAGAAATTTTAGTTTTAGTAAAACTACTAAATTCAAAAAACTCAATTCAAAAATGGATCTTCAAAACAACATCAGGCGAACAAAAACCGGTCAGGAAACACAATTGAAAGGGATAACTTTTTGTTTTTATATCATTTTAAAAGAAACTGAAAGTTTGACAAAGTAATCTTAAATATGTGTTACTTCCAACTTGCGTTTCATGTGTAATGATAATTTTTCAGAAATGTTTGGAAGAAGAATGAAGAAGAAGGCGACTGACACAGTAGGATCATCATCTATCGCGGATCTATTTCTACCTCTCTTTTTCGTAACCATTCTTTAATCGAAGTTTATAACATTTTGCTGCAACATTAGACTGATCTTTCGCAATAAAACCAATTTTTTACAAAGTAAACTGAACCAACAAAGCAACCCTTTCCACTTTACAATGCATCTTGGAAGTGACCGTCTCAAAAAATGCTTTAAAAAGCTGAAGCGGTTGAAAAACGCCAAGATATGACAACATCTCGGCTAGGAAAACTCAATCAATTTAGCCCCAATCTGAATCGTAAATTAAATCTTGCATTGTATTAAAATACGTTCGAAACATTGAAAACCCCAGGAAATTACACGCGAAATTTTTATAGAAACAAAAGAGAAAACCACCGATTTCAAGAAAGCAAAAAATTAAGTTTCAAAATAAAAAGGTAACTGCTACGTGTAATTTACAAGGCTTTAATTTTGACGTGTAAATATTCGAAATTGTGAAAAAAAAACATCGGTCTCATTTTATTCTTCTTTGGCTTTTACGCCTAATGATCATGTTTTTCAGAAATGTTTCGATTCATTGGAAAAGTAAAGAATTTGGAAACATCTTTTGTTTTAAAAGAATTCCGAAACATGTCACTGACACAGCAATATTGCTATTACGATTACATAACTGCATAACATAGAATACACAATATTTAGGTAAATAAGATGTTTATTAGAGAGTGAAAAGTAAGCTCTATGTGGAGATCAGGCAATTGAGCAAGGCGTCCAGAAGGACACGGCCCGTAAGGAGAATACAGGAGAGGACCCATTGCAACAGTCAGACCGTCGACAGCGACTGGAACCCGAATTTGAAGTTGTTTTTCCTCGGCTGGTGGTAGATGTGCTTGCGAACGTCGGAGTTCAACACAGCGTAGAGGACCCAGTTGCCGGAAAATTCAAAGGTTAAACTTTACTTTCTGAATGTTTCAAATTCGAAAAAATAAATAACAAGGTGGCTGATGCTGACCTTATTCTGAATTGACTTAGACCATTTTCAAAAAAATCTTAACCAAAAGAGCTTAGAAGGCTCTAACTTTTGTCTGAAAATTCGACATTTTGATAAGGCCTTAAATATCGGTATCAATTTTATCTTCTTTGGGTTTTTCCGCTCCGAAACACGTCACTAATGAAATAATTAAAAAATCATTTCATTTTACTGATTCAACAATCTGTAAATAAAAATTGTTTACAAATTCTTTTGCTGATTTTTGGAACGGTTAACAGTTTTTTTTAAATAAGCTAATACAACTTTTAAAAGAAAAAAAGTAGCTTTTTTGCATTATTTAAAATAAATATTTAAAGGAATTATTCCGTAATATTGTAAACAAAATTTACCTGCAGCGTTAATGTACGGCAAGCAGTTGGCGAACAATCTGCAGTAGACGTACCTGAAATAGGCATAAATTAAACTATTTGTGAAATTTCTTTTTAATAGTTTATTCTTCGTTATTTATTCTTTATTTTAAATTTGTTTGGTTGTGTTCAATCAAATGTTTGAGTGAATACTCATAATAAAAAAGAAACCTCTAAAGTTCTGTTAATTTTTGTAAATTTTTCAAACATCAAACAATTCGGGAAAAAAAGAGAATATTTTTTGTATCTCACCATCGTGGCATTTTATCCATAAATTCCTTATCGAAGAAAAGCTGAAGATAGTGGGGAACTATGGTAAATGCCCAAAATGGAGCCCAGCAGACGAAGTGAAACACGGCGATGCGCCAGATGGACTTCCTCATTTCTGCCATGTACCGGGGTTCTTTCACCAGCTTCTGGGCATTCAACCCAACTGAAACTTAATTTTAAGTTAGATTTACTGAATGAAAACTCACTTTTCCTATTTTTGAACTTTTGTTTGACGTGGCGGACGAGCATAATGTAGCAGAAGGCCATTATGGCAAAGGGAATGACGAACCCGGCGAAGAAAGTGTACTGGGCGTAGAGGTCGAAGACGGATTCTTCCATGTTTGGGATGCAAATCGTGATTTCTTCCTGGAATCGGAAGAATGTTTGGAGTGATGTGGCAAAAAGGCACGATTAAAGGGCGTTATACCCAAGACAAAACTCGTTTTAATAGAATGTGATTTGAACGTTGCGCATAACATCAAAGATTTACCAAATGACGCTCTAATCAGCGACACAACTTTATAAAACTTCGAAAGTCCTATCTGAATCATGCAACTGCATCTCTGCTAAAGTTTTTCACGTTTTACGAAGTATCAAACAGCAAAAATTGGAAAACTAAGTTGCAAGGTAATAACTAAATTTGGAACGTTGTTTCCCACTGCAAGGTTGCACTGTGTATTCATTTTTATATATCTGGCACATGAATCCTTGAACCCACCATTCCAGAAAAGTCAAATTTATTTCACTTAAAATTAGAATTAGTATATACTTCCGCCGCATTGAAACAGTGGAGTGATGGGGGTAATTATATTTAATCCGTCTACGCTGCATTATGTTTACAGTTTTATATATCAGGTTTAAACGCGTATCTTATTGAACTTACCATTCCAGGAAAGTCGAATTTGTGGTGGATGATGTGAACGAAGTGGAAGGCAGAGGGCACAAGGACGCAGAAGGCGGTTCCAACGGCCAGAGGAACACAGGACATCCAGGATTGGAAGGAGTTGCGGAGCCTGCAATCAAATATAAATTAACGAAAAACCAATGCAATGTTTGGCAGCATCACTCCACTACTATACGTTCAGGTACAAAACTTTTAAAAAAATGTGTAGTGAAATTTCAGCAAAGGCTAACAGCCAAATTAGTCAATATAGCTGACCAATTTTGACTGTTTATATATGTTTTTTTTTGAAGTTTCTATAATTATTTTATTAAAACTTTTTTACTTAACTACATTTATCGGCTGTATCAAAAGTATGAATAATGGTTTTGCCACCAGTTTGCTTCTTGTGTGTTTCAACCTGCTCAGAAGAAGAAAACGTTGACTAATTACATTGATCTCATCGAAACTCGTAGTTCTAAGCTGCATATAATTCCAAACCACAGAAGATCAGATCAGAACCGATGATTTATATAATTTTTAAACATTAAACATTAAATTGTTTAGTTTACATTGCAAATTTAATCGCGTTTAAAAACAAACCTGGTACAAACGATGAAATATCGCTCCAGACTCATCACAGTCAGAAGCACAACGGAGAAGATCTTCGTCACGATTTCTATGGTCAGGATTGTGTAGCACATCTGAAAGGGGATTATTTATCAGCTTAATAAAAATAAATATCGGCTTAATTTTAAATTTAAACGTTTATATGACCTTTTTCAAAATAATTCACAAACATATTTAAAAAAATACCAAGCAGTTGCCGTATTACATGCAAATTGCCAAAAACTTGAGTTTAAATTTAATCTTGAAGTGGACATGTTAGTGTGATCATAAATTATTTTAAAGTGACACTGAAACCTTAAACTCAAAATTAAAAATTAAAATTATAAAAAATCCCAAAATTGCTGACCACTTCTCCGAACTTCCAAGTGCCGTTGTAGTTGTAACTGGCGGTGAATGGAAGAGTCATCAGAAGCAGGAGATCTGAGCAGGCCAGAGCACAGATGTACAGACGAGATCGTTGCGAGACCGTCAGATGGGCGGCCGAGGAGTTCCACAACCTGGAAATTGTTTTTTAAACATATGTCATTTTTTATGCTTGTAACATTGTTTAAACGTTTCAGAGGCTGGAAAAATGATAAATTAGAGTGACAATTCACAGAAATGATCCAGTACCTGGCTCTGACGAGTTTGTAAATAATCCATAAATTTCCAGGCGTCCCAGTCATGAAAACGAGAATGTAGATGACAGTCATGACGCCCTTCAGCATTGTCATATCCGGAGCGGTGACCTCTTTTTCCTCCTCCATCTGGAAAAATTAGACTTTAAACATCAGAAAAAGAGAAAAGAGAAGAATGACCAAAAAAGAACGAACGAAACTGCAAATTGGGAGGTAAGTGTTGTTTTCACTCAAAAAGTGTCACAGACAGGAAATGAATCCGGGGATCGGGGAACAGGAAGTTCAGTGTTCTGCCACTCACAATAGGACACTGGGATTTATGGAAATTCCGGGGCGAAAGGACAAGGCGGGGAAAACAAGCTATTAACACCGGCCACACCCATTCCCCCAGGAGTGGAAATAGACTGGGAAGGAGTGGGTTTCTTGGAAAGAAATGACATCTACTTCATCCTCAGAGGATGATCCAGCAAGGGCAATAATTTCCCGTTTCTGCAAAGATATGAAAGTCCGCGATTGCAGGATTTGACGGCGAAGGAGTCTGGACTGCAGAGAGAGAGAGAGAGAGAGAGAGAGAGGGAGAGAGAGGGAGAGAGAGGGAGAGAGAGGGAGAGAGAGGGAGAGAGAAAGAAAGAGAGAGAGAGAGAGAGAGAGAGAGAGAGAGAGAGAGAGAGTGAGTGAGTGAAAGAAAGATATTACGAACTACAATTTGATCTACTTCTTAGACCTAAATAGCTCTGAGCTCCTCTTTCTACGAATCTATATTAAAAGTGCCTGCGTCTGACCGCATGTGCGAGGCCATCTGAGGATTATCCCACATGGATGTATAGTTATTTGGTCCTGGTTACAAATTACTAATGGGAATTGGCTGAACGAAGGACCAGGGAATTACATTTGTGGATACAACGAGAGCAAAACAGCAATCCGAATAAATGAAAAAGTGAAAATGGAAGAAGGTTTTTGCTTTTGGGGAGAATTTGGGAACTAAACACCAGAATAAATTAAATCACAAGGGATTGTTTTCTCAATGGCACTTCCTGGAACTGGAGATTTTCAGGATCTCATCCGTCTGTGTTAATACGCCATTTTTAAAGCGTGCACTTTTACACATCACTCCAAACTTTCAAAAATGGGTATATTAACATAGATTCAGCATGGTAAAACGTCTTATAACTTTTTAGATTTTATTTACAACTTAAGAAAAAGAATTTGCTTGTTTGTCTCCGAAATGTTTACTACAGCCGTTTATATAATCTGTTTTTCACTTTTTTCTTGGTATTTCAGTAAATGAATATACCAAATTAGTGTTTTCCAATGTTGCAAAGTGTTTATTTACAAAAAATAACAATAAAATGTTTGCAAAATGCGAAATCTTGTAAGCAGATATGGTTGAAAACAACTTTTTAGACAAAACATATCACTTGAAAGTTTCAGTAAAAATAAATAACTTGTAAACATATTGGGTAAGTACTAGGCGGTGAGGACAATCTTCCGTTGCGTAAATTTGAATTTGTTAAAAGCCAGATAGATTTGGATTTCATCACAAGTATTTGAAATCCGATTATTTTCACTAAAACTCGGATGAAACATTAATATTTTACACACTGAAAAATAATATAAAATGGCGTTAAAATAAAGTATATAAAAGCCAAATTTATAAATATTAAAATGAACCTCAGAGAAAGAAAAATAATGATTTAGAGAATTTAAAAAAACCTTATTTAAACAATAACGTTTTTAGTAAATTAACTCTTATTTTCACGTTTTCAACAACATTGAAACTTTTTTCTGAAAACATTGAAATAGAAAATAGTCATAGTTTCTGTCATAAACTTGGGCTTGATGTCGCAATGAACGTATGTGTACTCCTTTGGGTACAATACAATTTGGAATAAATTGGTGAAGAAATTGGAATCGGAAGTGCAATACGTAGACACATAGTTATTTTAACTATGCAATTTCCGATTAATCTACTGTAATTCTACTTTTTGAAGTTTGGACTATGGGAGAAAGGTTCCTGATTCCTTGATTTTGTGTTTCAGAATTTCATAAAGCTACTGCTTTAAAAAATGTTATTACTTACTGTAAATTGAGAATATGGGAACAATCCGCCGCATCAAGGTGTAAAACTGTTTGAAAAGTTTTAAATTAAATGTTTAAACGTTAAAAATTTCGAATTTTCAAAACCGGGTAAAACAAAAAGTTAAAAATTTATCTAAAAAATAAACTTGACGTTTCTTTTTTCACGCGGATTGAGCCTTAGAAAAAAAGGCGGTTTTGATTTTGACCTTATATTTTCTCTCCCAGTTTCGCCCTATTTCCCATTGGAATTGAAAAAGAGGAAAAGGGCCGAGGATGTCAATCAAGAGAGTAACTACCTTATGAATCAGTCTCCAAAGAATTGTATTTCGTAATTTAATTTTCTAGCCTTTTGTAGTTCGATTTCACTTTAATGAACATTTTAATATAATGTCATCTTATTGAATTAGAATGCAATGTTTGAAAAGTTATCTAATTTTCAAGTACGGTTTTTAACGATCCGAAATGAAAGATGGAAACAAAACACCTAAAATGTCAAAAATTTCTTATTTGTAAAATATTTGCCGTTTTCTGGAATCCACTACTAAACAAAGTATCTTAACAAATCTATGAAATGGTCGAAACAGTGAAATAATTTTCAGACAACTAAAAATTATTAGGAAACCAATAAATTGTCCAATAAAAACTTAAAGCAATTAGAAACTCTGGGTTTTATTGGATTACATTTTTGTAAGATTAAATTGATAAAAGAAAAATAAAATACTTAAAAAGATTAAAAGTTCACTGCGGGTTTCGGTATATTATACTAATCACACGAAAGTTCAATCTGCGGCCACTGAAAATGTAAAACTACGAGGATTACATTTTAAGCATTTCGAGGGACAATAAACTACTAAAATACGTTATCCTCTGAAATCACAAAACAAAATTTTAGCAAATTTATGAATGGTCGAAACATTACTGGATTTTCGCACGATATAATTTTTCTTGCGATTTTGCAACATCAATTCACTGTTTGAATGATGCACTACATATTAGTCAGATTAACATCGATATATCCGGTAGTTGGTGATGAAATTTAGATTTAACTCTAAATGGAACTTTGAAATTTTAATCCGCTTGGAAATGTCTGTAAGAGAGAATAGAGTAATTGAGAGGCTTAGACACAGACCAGGAGGGTTAATTATAGCTGCCATATTGCATTTCATCGAATGACCCAATAGTGCAATCCCACTATTAATTCCCAACCTTAAATGAATTAGTTTTTTCCGTATTAATGGAGAACTCGCGTTTTTCGACGAAGATAAAGAATGACTGCAAATACAACACGAATAAATGCAGCTGCTGGGATTGAACCCTAGTCGATCGCTTTTTTTAATATCAGACTACCTACGACCGGCAGGTGTCTCTAGAGATTTATAATTTTAAAGTATCGCACTGAATGACACTGATTTAAAATTACTACGCCTTGTGTAAAACAAAAATTAGCAGCTGGAAAGAAAAATTAAAGTTAAGTGTGGTGAATTTAGTTTTCGTTGCTAAATTTGGAACATTGAATACGAACTCCGTTTCATATCATTAATTTAAGGCAATACAAAATTCTTACTTTACATTTAAAAACAATTACATTTGCAAACCACCGAGTTTAAAGAGAGAAAAAATTGCATACTTCTTAATCACATTAAATCTCTGGGGATTTAATATGTTTGTCGTGAAACTATAAGCTGACAACAGGACACATAAAAAATTATCTAGTGGAATGAAAAAGAATTAAAAAAATATATAATTAAAAGAATGCCTTCATTGCACAGTTTAGCAAAACAAAATTACGATATTTTTAGTGAATCAATCCATTTTCTACGGCTTTCAAAAGTGGCTAGTCAAATGGAAGTCTGAAGAAAATCGGACAATCTGTTTAGTAGTTTGCCTTTTTCTATTAATTATACTCAGTGGCACGCTGAAAACCAAACTACGGCGCGCTACTGAAAACAACATGCGTGTGATTTCGCACCCAAAAAGTAAATTTGTTTTCAGGAGTTCTCGCGAGAGCTGAACTAAGACTGATTTCAGAAACCAAAACTGATCCTGTTTTGTGCAAAACTCTGCGGGGGACGATTGAAAACATGCATGAATGTTGGACCTAAACCGCCTGGCTCGGATTATCCGGAATGGCACAAGTTGTGTTTACAAAAATATGGAAGAAATTGGATTAAACTGAAAGTCAAGCACTCTTTTAAATTAAATTTGAAAGATTTTTTGTTATGAATGTAAAGAGTATAAAACACAAAACAGAGGAAAAAGATTGAAAGGGTGAGTGAGTGAGACAGTGAGTTTTCTCGAAAGAGTACCTGAGGCAAAAGAGGAAAACAATAAATTGTACTTCGGTCGTAGGTGATTTTCCCAAAGCACAGAACGCAGTCTCAAATTACCCGTCGCACCAATTGGCCGAAGAATGAGCCAAAGACAATGCGAGGTTCCAGTTACCGACAGCCGACTGGCAGTAACGTAAATAAGGACAGCCGGCTGTCAACACCTGAAAATCCCATTGACCTGAAGCAGCTCGAGGACTGAAATATCAAAAGATGAAAGGTCGCTGCTTGCAGAAACTGCGCGAGAGTCCCCCGGCTGAGAGCAACCACTCACTGCCACCGGCTGGCAGCAGCATTTCCTCCCGGCTGTCATTATCGAAATGGAAACAACCGGCTGGCAACAAGCAAACAAAAAGATTACAGGTTGACGGTATCCCAGATTACCGGCTGGCAATAAGCAAAGTGGCCGTGGGTGGCCGCCGGCTGGCAACAAGAAAATTCGACTCACTGCTTGCAACGGCAGCAATTACTCAAAAACATTTGTGTGTTTTGCCGCTGTGGAATTTCCAAATTTCGGCTGCTGCTGCCAGCCGGCTGGCTGGAAGGAATTGACACCTCGAGTCTATAATCATCGACCTTTTCAGGCACAACGCCAGTAAATTTGTTGCTTCCGGCTGGCAATAAAAGGGAAAATAGCTGGCAGCAAGGAAATTGGGGAAGGAAATGCGTAAAGCGGCTGGTCAGTGAGCCAAAATCACAAAGGGCAAAAAAGGTCTTCCCTCAAAATGTTTATGGATTGCTGTTTTTTTCTCAAATAAAATACTCAGAAAAAGCTCCGTATTATAAAATATACATATAACTTGAATGTTTCAAACCATAAATTTGCCACATTATTTGACTGTTTCATTTGGTACGATATTCATCACAGAAAAAACCCAACTTCACCTATGTCGTTGGGCTACAAACTTGTAACATCAAACGTTTCAGTAATTAATGTTTTATTTTTATTTCGGTATTTTCTATTGGGAACGTATTAGTTAGGGTAATTAAGCAATGCTTTCAATTAAAAAGTTGTAAACTGTCAGTGATTTGGTTGTGTTGGGTGAAAAAGGATTTGTTGCTTCAGAGTTGAAATTTATAGGTACTATAAAAAGTCACAAATGTGATGTATTCTATTGTTTAAAAAGATGAGAATAATCAGCTTACGATTATGCTGGACCGAGTAAATAAACGGCCCATCCCAAAATAAAAGCTCAACATGAAACCGAAGACCGACTGTCAATAATTAAAATGGCAGCTGGCTGTTACATCGCTTCTGTTACAAAACAAGGCCTAAATCCGTTGAAAGGGGATCAGCGTAAAAGCTGAACTTACGCCGTGATTTCAATATGACGCGGGATTCACACGCAGACCCACCCTCAGCCAACGAGGGTGTAGGGTTTCGATGTGGGGAGAAGAACTCCGCAAAACGACCACTAGGAGGATTTTGCAGTTGGCGGAAAAAGAATTGACAAATTATAAAATTTTGCACATCTGCTCGAGTGAATATTCAAGGTTTTTGACTTTTCTTGTGAACACATGCAACATTTATCTCATGTAGCTATCCTTTAAAAAATAATTCTATTTTCTTGAAATTGATAATTTGCGTTGTACTTTTGCTGAATTTGTAACCGGCGAGTGAGGTAACGAAATATGAGTAAATTGAACTATTTATGTAAACGCCGAAACAATAAACTTGTATTTGATCGTTATGAAAATTAAATTAAATTTGTATTTTCTACTTGACTAGTCAGAAAAAATGTAAGGAAAAACGGATTTTAAAAAGGGAAGGAAAACTCACAAAAGTAAATCATTACAAAAATTTTAAAAAAAAACTCAAATTCAAATAATACAAAAAGAAGAAGCAAACAAACGAAGTGATTCTTGCATTTACCATTTTAATGAAACCTATTAAACCTATTAAACAGATACACTTTTTGTGAAAATTATAAAATATTCGTTGTAAATGGGCTAAACATTTCAATTTGAAATTTCCCAAAAGTTCGCCCTATGAAATTGTGATTGATCGTGATTTTGCAGGTGGACGAAACATTCATCTAACAGGAAATGTTTAAAAAAACGAAAAATGTTTAACGTCAAGATAAAATTTTATTTTTCAAATATTTCAAAAAATTACAAATTCACGAACTAATCTCTTAAATCTGCGGAATCATCGTTCAAAACTAAAGATTCGTAATCCGCTATTGAAACCTGAAAGGCATGAAATTTTATGCGTCAATCCGAAAAATTGTGATTTTTGTTCCCAAGTGATAAAAAGGAACATGTAGGAAATTGTGATCATTGGATGTGAAAGTAAAACAACATACATAATTAACATTAAAATTAGTATTATAATAAAAACATTAATTGGAATACAAACGAAAGACTCTCGAAAGACTTAGTGTAAATGTTGATTGTTAGGATAATTTAAAAAAGGAATAAAACACTCGACCATTTTTTTTCTTCGCAAATCTTAAAAAAAATCAAAACTGGTTGATTTTTGATTCCGTGTGCAGATATTTGAAAACGTATTTGTTCAATCATACAAATCCACCTAAATGCCAAAAACAGCCTTGCCGCCAGGTGTTTTTCGAGTGAGAAATGAGAAAAAAGGGAAAATGGAAGGTATTTCTGTTAGATGCGACTTTACACACAGGAAATGGAACATGTGACGAAGCCATCAGAACGACAATGGAAAGCCATTGGAACAGATGGCGACGCATGGGAATTTTTGAGACGCTTTTGATAACGGAGTGATGGGAGTTAAATGGGACAGGTGGTTTTATATATGGGCAAGGAAACGGAATGGGGGACATAAGATCACAGAGATCACAAACACACAAACACAGACACACATACACACACATGGAAACACCGAAAGAATGAAAGAAAAAGCTCAAATCTCCTAGAGAGAGAGAAAAATAATGAGTGTTATAGTGAGAGAATGAAAGAGTATGTGAGAGGGAGCGAGTGAACCAAAGAGGTAGAACCAAAAGCTATCAGAAACTGTTTTGTAGCTGCTTTTCAAGCGTTTTTCTAAGCGTTTCCATGACAGCTGAAGGCTACATTTTGAGTCATAAGGTCATAGAATGAATTTCTCACAGAGAAAGGTTTTGGGCGCCGATTTCTGGAAATAATTCCCAAGGTCAAGCGATTTCTGGTTACTTTCAAGGGCAAGAAAGGTCAGTGCGTCAATAATAAAATGAAAAGGCAATCTGCTGTTTTTCGATCCCTCCGGATATTTGAAACGGAAGTAAAAGGGCCTGAATTTGAAAGAAAGCCTTTTTTGAGTGAAAATTGAACAAAAAACTTACTTTTACAGTAATTATTCTTAAAATGTGCTTTAGAAAATTTGGACTGCTAAAAGCCACAAATTGATCTACAACTTTTTCCATACAAATTTGGACGAAAAAGGCGCACAGCTGAGTTAAGTGATTCATTCTATTCTTTTCATATATTTGCGTCGCAACATTGCAATGAGGAAGTATTAAAGAAGCCAAACGAAAGTTGTGGTGTCTCTCTTTCCCTCATCGGAAAGTCATTTGTCGATTTTTATGAAAATCCTACCGCTTTACCCAAACAAATGGCAATGTTGTCGACTAAGCCACGCCCATAAATCTGTGCTTCATGGGTGGTTTAAGCTAGTCTTTTTCGGTACAAAGTATTTCAGTTTAGTTTTGAAAACTTAATACAACTAATTTGACATTTATTTTAGCACACAAAAAGAAAATATAAGAACACAAATTTAAGATCTCTATCAAATTAATCATTATTTACGTATGAATGTTGCATAGACTACAAATATTTTGAGTTACCACGTAACTCTTGAATCGCTACTAACTAAAAAATAAATATTTAAAAAAATTGTGTGAACGTTTCGTTGGCGACCAATAAAAACCTGTTATCAAAAGGAAAAGCAAAAACGAAGTTTTGAATATTTTATGCATTTATTCGTTATGTTAATGTTTCGTAGCTGACTGATGATTTCTTACGGTTGATCATAGTTGATTTAGCCGACTGTACAATGTCACACATTTAAAAACAATTCTTTTCTACAGCTTTTGCCAATAAAATAAAAGCTACAAGTTATTTTATCAACCCATCTTTAGCGATACCTCGGAATCTTTCTCCGACCCATGAAAGTAAAAAAATGTGTTTAGAACTCAGACTAACCTTTTGAAACTAAGCACCATTTTCGACAATGAGTCTTTTTCAAATTGTAATGAAAAAGATTTCGAATCAAAATATTAAAAAAAAAGAATTATCTTGTTTTGTTTTATTTTTAGTTTTGTCTTTAAAATCAATTTTTCACTGGTCGAATGTTTTAGGCCCAATGCAAGAAAACTCACAAATCACAAGCTTGGATACTCTCTGATTCCTGAATCCTTTATATTGCATTAGTATAAACCATTCAATTAATAAAAAAAGAACCACTGACTGAAAGGTGCTTTCATTTCGACTTCAAGTCCCGGTTACATTGAATTTAAAAAGTCTGCAAACATGTTATGAAACATTCAATGCGTAGCAATCCACTTCCGCCGAATGTTTTAGTCAAAGCATGTAGGCGGAACAACTGGCAGCAAAAAAATAACACTGTTGAAAATATGAATTAAAGATGAAAACAGTGGTTTTGGCGTCATTGTGGAATAACATATGGTTTGGGTTCAAAGACCCTTCCGAAAAAAAGGAACGCAAGAAAATCATATTTTGTATTTTACACAGAATGGACTATCCCATGATTCCTAATACGTTTGGGAATCGAAATAACGACACTTAAAATACCAAAACTATTCAAAAACTAAAAAGAAAAAATCGCAACATCATCACAATGATTATAGTTGTTGCCAAAATGAAATCAGCGGCCAAAATTTTCATATTTTGATATATTAAAATTAGAATATCTAAATCCCCTCATTCAACATTGTCTCTGGCGCTGCGTAGTTCATTTCCGCTGCACTAAGGACCGTTTTGGCATGATTCCAGTTTGGCAAAAGCTATACTTTTATAATTTCGTGATAAGAGATGCAAAATTTTGACTAAAAAAACAAAAAAGTAATTTTTTTGAAGATCACTAAAACGTTACAGTCAGTTATTATTAAAAAGCCCATTTTTGTGATGCAATCATTAGCGAACATGAGTTCCAAAGATAGTTTGCAAAACAATGTAACTGTATAATGTGCCACATGCAATTTTTTTATTTTTGTCTCAACACCCTTAAAGGACATTGACATATACCTAGGTGCCTTATGAAAATGTCAATAACTTGGCTGTTTCACAGTCGAACGAAGAAATGAAGCGGAAACCGTTGCGTGTAGAATTTTGTTTACGAGTGGTGACGTCTGGAGGTGTCAACACTCACGAAAACACACAGACGGTCTCAGGGAACTTCGGAATCAATTAAGGAAGGAGAGAAGGTGACGGAGGCCAGACGAAATACCTGAAACAGAGGAATGATGTGCCTTACTTTGAAAAAGAAGGAACTATTCTAAAAGAACATCATGACAATGAAAAAATAATGATGTAACATATTGAATTAGGGGAATAGGACAAGGAAATGGGAAATGAGGAAAATCTGGTACCTCGAATCGTAAATGTTTCAGCAAACGCGGGATGCTTATTTTTTATTAATATATGTATTGTAGTTAAAGGAAACTATAATCAAAGAACTAATTTCACAAATTATATTCAAGTTTTTTTGGATTCTACATTTTTGTGTTATATTTTTAACATCAAAAATACAATTTAACCAACATTGTGTTTTGAGGAAGGAGAAAGTTCACAAAGTTTAGAATTCATTTTTTAAACAGGAAGTTTTGATTATGAGAGGTTATTTTTTACAGTTTGTTAAAAATTTCAATACTTGAGTGTTTTATTTTTTTTTAATTGGATACTAAAATTATGCAAAGTTATTTCAATGTTGCGAAAAAAAACTCATGTGGATTCTTTTTAATGTTTCACAATTGGTTCTGAAAAATCTTCAATAATTCAATGAACCATTAGAATGATGTGGTAATAGCTCACAGAGATTGTTTTTTGGGTTTGTTCGCACTTTTTTAATTGTTTCATATGTTATATAAAACAGAAATCGCTTTTTTGTGATTTTTGTTGAAGTTCTTTTAAATGATACAGTACCTTTTCTAATATCAATACTCATTTTGTTTTCACCGGTACCGGCATAAAAATTGGTCAATTTTGGTCTAATTGGTGAAGTTCAACAAGATTAAAGTAGATCAGTTTTCGGAATCAAACCCTGCCCCGACAAAACTAACAATTATTCATAACATTTTAGATCAATTGGAAAAAGTAGATCATAACTTTTTTAGTAACTTTTATTATTTCTCAGTAACTTTTTTTTAGTAAATCCTTGATTCAAACTGATCGTATTGTTTTTCTAAATTTTGGCAAAATGAAACATTTGAGCTCTGAAAACCTCATATGCCAGTGAACCTATAACTAATTAACCGAAAGGTTATGCAAACTAAAAGAATCTTGGAAACGCCCTTAGTATGTGGGTATCTAAATAAAGTTCTAATTTAAAATGTTTTCAACAGAATGTTTGGGTGGCTGGATGCAAGCGAAGTTGTCAGACAGAGATCCTCTTGACAAAGTGTTATGTTCAAAAGTGCAGAAGGCTTACTGCTGTTGAAGCGGGGGCTGAAAACCTTATCTCAATTAGATCTCTATTTCAGAATAATCTGATTAAGAAGGAGAAAACAAAACAAATGGAGGGGAAACACGGAAAAACAAAGAGAATTGACTCAAATGGATGGTTAAGGTAGGGATTAGGGATTATTATTGCAGTTTTATATGCATTCTTGGCACAGATAGAGCGAGAGAATGAAAAAGGGTAAAAAAGAGATTCTTACTTTGGCTAGACCTAAATGAGGTGGAGTTCTTAACTTCTGAATCCTACACGCGAAGATCGCGTGCCTAAAACAATAAAAAACTTGTCTAGTCTTGAAAGAAACACCGTTCAAAAGCCATAATCCCTACAAATGTGCTTTACCAAAGCTTCATAAGTATAAATAAGTGTTTCGGATTTGTTACTCTTCTGAAATCTGAGATCACATACTTAGTGAAACTTGATTCTGAGTGTTCGGACACTGGGCGGCAGGAAAACAAAAGGGTAACCAATTTGGAACGGACCTTGGTCCAAATCTGATGTCATCAGGAATGTGTCAGATAGACAAGGGAAGAGAGAGAGAAGTGAGTGAGCAAGTGAGTGAGCAAGTGATTGTGTGTGTGTGTGTGTGAGTGAGTGAATAATGAAAGTAGAGACTTCTTTTGATGTTTCGACCTTTCCCTGTTGTTATTGTCAAAGCGGCGACAAAAACTGCGAATATCTAATAAAAGGGATCGTGTTTCCATGGTCGACGGGCCTTTTGCAACTGTGTAGTGTTTTGGCAAATATTTGCGTTGAGGAGGTCCCCCGCGCGTAAAAACGGCCATTAAAATGGGAATTAGTAGAATGGGGAAAACAAATGGACGTTCTATGATGATCAAAAAAGGGTTCTGGATCCAAAGTTCTTCGGGGAAAATAAACAAAAGAAAGTATTTAACTGTTTTACCAAAATAATCAAGTATGCTTGAAATATGCTCAAAACCCTTGATAAAATGGAATAATTGAAGTGTTTCATTATGTTGCCAAAACTTTAAATGAGACATTTATTTGTTCAACTCAGATCAAACATTGTTACTTTTAAAAAAATCTCATGAAAAAAGGAAAGAGGGGTGTGAAAAGGGCATGACTCTCTCTTGCATTAGCCGTTGTTTTGAGCCTTTCTGGGCATTTTCTCAAGATGGCGTCAGTGCGACTCAATTGAACTTAGGTGTGGGCAATTACTGAATTAGTAATACAATTTGTTTTATATTATTGACGATCATTCTAAGAAATAGTTTAACAGACAAATAAATGCAAGAAAACATTTTACACAATTTTTATGCTTCATTTTGTTTTCGAATGACTTTATGTACAATAAAATTATAATATGCTGTTTTTTTAGTTTTAATAATACAAAATGTTATTTAACTTTAAATTATACAAAAAGAAGGAAAATATTCTAGAACCTTTCTTTTTAATGTTTTTTTTTGAAATTTTATTCATATTTTGAATTTTCGTGGGCTCACTGTTTCAAAGAAGAATTAATATTTTACACAAACAGTACATCCAATGAAGTATTGGAGCAGAAAAAACATAGCATTCAATAACAAGTAAAGGTGATGATATTTACTGCAATTTTTTTTAAGAAATAAAAAAGCTCATAAAATTTTAATGGTTTTTTTGCTCTTTAAATATTTTCCAGTTTAGTATTAATTCAATGTTTTGGTAATTTGTAATCAAGTGAAATGAAGTTAAAGTGCAATAAGCACGAGCTGTTGTTATCCAAGCATTGCAGTATTTTTGGTTCTCTCGTGGGGGTGGCCATGTTTTATTGAAAAGTTATTCGTGGATATTAATAAATGCAATTTGTGTTTTATAAATAACTGCATTGCCTTGGAGTTCGCAATGAAGGCTTTGATTAATAATACTATAAATTGATTTTACGTTAAATTTAAAGCCTCCATTAAATTTACGAACTTGTATAGTTTACATTTCTGAGATAATCGATATGGCCCAAATTACTCTTCAACTACTCTCTTAGAAATTTAAAAGTGCTTCGATTCAACTGAAATTTAGTGTGTTAGCACATTAGGATTCAGATGTGACTAAACGTGACTCAATTATCGACTTTGGGTCTAGGTTACGGTAATATATAGGGTGCGGATTACTGTAATTCGGCTCAAACATGAAAATATTTGCAATATAAAACAAATTAATTCCAGTAAAAAAGCAAATTTTACCAAAAATGGCAAAAAAAATCCCTTTTTTACACTAAAACGTCGATGCTTTTGGACAAATTTTTGTTAAATATTATGAGTTGTAAAAGTATTTTTTAAACAGTAACGAGTTCAGGAAACCACGTGTTTTCTGATTTCTCAAAACATTCATCAAATGTCTCTCCTGGAAACAAGACTAGAAATCAGGGGAACAGTCTGGAATATTATTGTTGTATTCTGGTTTCCGTTCACGAAAACAGCCGTTGTGGGGGAAAATAGCCAATTTGGGAACGTGAATATGGGATAGTTATCCCCGTATTGCGGAGACTTGCATTTTTCTGAGAAAATAACTTTTTGAGTAAAAAATGCATATAAAGATAGCGAATAGAATTCAAAGTTGAATGATTTTATCAAGATAACTATATTTACTTTGAATAATACATGTAACACATGTATTTTTTGTAAAACTTTAAAAGTCGAGCGGTTGACTCAATATTTACACCAGGCTACCGGTGAAGAACAGAACTTAGATATTTTAGAAAGTAGTGAAACAATGGGGAAATCTTAGAATAAAAGATTAATCTGGATATTTGTTTTAAAAAAGTTTCCACTAATTAAATGTTTCGCATACCTGGCAAAAAAATGTTTAAAAATTATTTCCACTGCTTTTGCCATATTCCAAAAAAAGCATTGATAAAATTAAAACCAATCTAAAATAATACTAGTCGAATTAACCACGAATTCATTTTTATTACAATCTCAGGCTCAAAAACAACAATACAACATGTTCACAACCAGAGATCGAAGATACCAATGAAAAAAGAACTTAAAGGTTTCAGAAAATTGTGAAACAGTGATACAAGCAAACGCCAAATATAATTTTCATA
This sequence comes from Oscheius sp. G VE-2021, assembly GCA_022343465.1. Taxonomy (NCBI): domain Eukaryota; kingdom Metazoa; phylum Nematoda; class Chromadorea; order Rhabditida; family Rhabditidae; genus Oscheius; species Oscheius sp. G VE-2021. The sequence continues at coordinate 5,625,227 of JAJQXH010000023.1, forward strand.
TTTGTTTAAAAAAAACAAGTTTTCACTGTTAGATGTTTCTCGAATCTAATAAAAGCAAAACATTCTGTAATGTTTTGTGCCTTGAGAGCTAACAAAAACAAAATCGAAGAGATTTCATTTAGATAATTATATACTTTGACAAATAAATGGAAAACATATGTCTTATGCAAAACTTGAAAAGCCGACCAGCGTATTCGAAAATATATTCACCATCAAAATGTGCCCCACGATGCAACTCTGTTAGGTTGTCAAAGTTTAGATATAAATGTTTTGAAACAATGAATAAACAAACAAATTTTAGCTCAAAATTATAATTATATTTACTTTGAATAATAAATGCAGCACATGTATTTTCTGTAAAACTTGAAAAGTCGAGCTGCTGAACCAAAAATAGGACATTTACACAACACAAAACAGAATTTAGAGATTTCAGAAAACGGTGAAACAATGGTGCAATTATAAAAAACTGAATTTCCAAAACATCATAATCGTTTTACGACAAAATGATTAAACTCAAATTAACCGTGATTATAATCTCAGGCTCAAAAACATAATTTTTCAAGAATAAATCCAAAATAATTTAAAGTGTGTACACCCAAGATTGAACTCAGCCAGTGTCTCAAAGTTTATAGTCGTTTTGAAACATGAAATATTTTCTAAAATTTAATTATCGTGTTTATACATTGGCGAGATGATTTGCTGCTAAAATTAGGTAAATAGGGAATCGATTTAAGTTAAACTGTTGAAACATGATTAGGCTGAGAATGTCAAATGGGAAAAGCTTATAATTTTAATTTCCACTTGAAAAAAAATGAAATTTTATGGTAATTTAAAAATTTGTTTTTTGTTTCAATATGGTCGTTACAATGTTTCCGATTGTGAACAAACTTGATGATCAAGTAACTTTTCGGTGCGATCCGGATTCTTTGCATGAATATCTATCATATCATGCTTTGAGTGTATTTCTCGCTATAACTGAACAGCTAAAGGGCGTGTGAAACGGGAATCACTGACATGCGGCGGGAGATGCTTATGACCTACACGTAATTAGATTCAAGTCTCTAGCCTTCGAATTACTCTCAATTGAAAAGGACGCGCTTCCTTTTGCGGGACGAATTGCACTTTCTGCGATGATCTGGGACCTCTCGAAGGAAATGGAAAAAGAAGCTCAGTAGAGAGGGCAAAAGTGAAAGGGCCCTTGGAATGAGGGGCTGGAAAACTACCTTACACTATAATTACCGTCTACTGCCGTGAAAGGAGATATTCTGAGGGAGTACTTTTGCTTTCCACGGTGTACTTTTTCAAAGGATAATTGAAGTGCCAACTTGATTTAGTTCAATTTGGGAAAATCTCACGGAAGAGAGAGAGACAGAGAGAGAGAGAGAGAGACAGAGAGAGAGAGAGAGAGAGAGAGAGAGAGAGTGAACCAGACACGTCTCAAACCTTTAGTTGATTAAAAACCAAAGTACTACGCAAACCTTCTGAAATAGAGCGTCTGTTGTCCTCATTATAAGCTAACGGAGCGGAAAACAGCCTCAGAAGGGCTGAAACGGAGAAAGGGGGCGTCTTTGCGTCATTGACCTCTCAAGTGAGAATTTGTTTATGTGCCGTTGGAAAAGAGGAAGTCGCCTGGGGACTCTTTCTGCGGAAAGGGTTGCTTGCGCAAAAACAGCACACAAACATTAGTCACGGCCACCCAGTCGCGAAATTAATTTCCGGCACGGCACTGAAAGAATTAGGAAAAAAGGGCAGGGGGAAATTCAACATGGCCTCCTGGGAGGCAATTTCTTGACCATACGGATCATGTCAGTTCAAAAGCCAAAATGTTGAACTTCTTCGCGCAAATCCCACTTGTGTCCATTATTAATGTTTCCTTGCAACATCGGCCTTGCGCCTAACGTGCTCTGTGTTTAGGACTTTTGTAAAAATACCAAATACATAGTTAAAAAACCAAATTTTAAAAAAATTTATCACCCTACTGTTGCAGCAATTGCGTTTTACTTCGTTTTAAATTAAGGTACAATAGAGCCTTAAGGTACATTTCGGTACATTATTCTCGTTAAGTTCCAGTACACTTTTTGCAGAGGTCTTATATAAATTTTGTATTTCAGTTTTTTAAACAATTTTTTTCAATAATCTAATTCAGTGAAATGCTATTTTGCCTTCTTTTTCCCTAGGCCTCCAAAAATTAATAACAAACTGTGTTTCAAAACTATTACAGTAATGAAATTGTGCTGGGTCAACATTATAATATTATTTGGTCTTCTATAAATTTTATGAAAATCTGATTGAAAATCATTTCACTTTCACGCAATTTTAAACGTCATTTGAAGTACTTCCATTTTTCGTTTCACTGTGACAGTATTTTCAAACTAGAATAAACGGAACATTTTCTAACTATTATTTCAAAGCTTTTAGCTAACGACCAAACAACAAATTAAACAAAGCACAAGACCTTTCATTTATTCATCAGGTGACCTTTGTGAGAGAATTTCTACAGGTGTTGCCGTCTGTTCAGCATTTGCCACGAGACACTTTTATATTCACAGAAAAATTCTTGGGTGTGGAAATAATATTAATTTTTCGGTACTTGATAAGGATTTCACAAGTTTGTTCAATAGCGAAGGAAATATAAGATTGAAACATTTAGAGAGAGATAAGAAAATGTAAAAGGAAATATGAATTTATACATTTAAAAAAGAGAGAGAGTTAAAAAAAAGCAAAATCAGCAAGAGAGGCAAACGTCATGCACCTTAAAAACTGGCTAGCAACGGATTCTTCCTAGAAACCTTGCAAACAAACAGGGCGAATGCTGATTAGAAAAGTCGCTGGCTGCTTCTTAAAAATTGCTATAGTGGCTTTCTGCTGAATATACCTTATTTTCTACAGTGTTACTCAATTTTCCTTTGTGTGCTTTTCCACATCACTTTATCGTTTTAATATAGGTATTTAACTATTCAGTAGTTTAACTTTCGATTCTCAAAGAAAATATCTAAATCAGTCGATGCATCTTTGCAGATTAATCATAAGATTACATAAAATCTTATTATTGCGCCCAACCACCACAATTGAAGAAAAGTTGCAACGGTTGTTGAAATAAAATCAATAAAAGATGTAGCAATGCAAAATTAGACTATTGTCTTCAAAAAGTTGCTTTACAGGCTATTTCATTAAAGAAAAGGTAAATTTGTTGGTTACATTCATTCATTTACCGCCAACCGACAACGAGAAATGAATTCAAATCGAGCTGACTGGCTTAGAGGCAAACTGAAACATACAAGTACTGCATCCCACGTAATAATATATTTTCCTAAATGAAACACGCCAAGTATGATGTAGCACATGCAAGATATCAAAACATCAGGAATAGTGATACCCTTTGGCATGACTCTTAGGTCAAAGCATTCAAACATTTATGAAAAGTAACGTTTTCTGTTCGTAGATCGCCATAACAAGTTTAGCTATTCACTGGGACAAAAATGGAAAATTTGCACAGAAAAATTATAACAAAAAGGGAAGGGATCAAAAACCTCAATGCTACAAAAAAGTGGTAAAGATAGAAAATGAGGTATTGGGAAAGGGGAGAATTAATTTGCTACTTTTCAAAGCTACAAATATGTCAATCCCTGACCATGTAATCTCTAATTCTCTCTATGTAAACTGAAACCTTGACATAAAAAATAACTGGAAAATAACGAAAACGAAATATTTGTGGCAAAAGTACTTGAATATTGCGCGCAGCGCGTAGCGCTGCGCGGTGGTTTGGTTCCTCTCAGCTGCCTGAAATGGGGATGTCTCCCGTCGGCCGTATACCGTTTTGTTACGGAAGAACCGGTAAAGCTACATGCACCAAATTTGGCACAGCTGTTGAAACTATTAGTCGCTCGGTGGGCGCCAACTTTCAGCCAATTTAATTAAAAAATAAAGGAAAGCGGGCGAAAAAACCGCTTTTCAACAGGCAGCGCGGCGCCCTCTTGGTGTAATGGTGCACACATTAGACTCCAAATCTCACGACCAAAGTTCGAATCCCGCTTTAGGCAATCGTTTTTGCTTGTTAACATAAAACGTTTCCATTGAGTTTTAAATGTTAATTTGTTATTTTTCACCCTATAACTTTTTTGTCGTTTGTTGGCAAGCGACCTCTTGGGCCACCTTCCCGGTGTTCGTTTTGAGGTTCGATTTGAGTGGCTCTATATATAAATGAAAGGAAAATATTTGTGATTAGTTATTATTATTCAAAGAATAATTATAAAAAGAGAACAATTCATGCATGAAAAAGCGAACCGCAAACAGAGTGGGTGGTTTTATTCCTCATCGTATAAAAAGAGAACAATAGATATTCAACTTGGCGAACTTTTCAAATCAACAAAACCACCTCTAGCCATTGCATAATGTTATGCTAGCCGCAAATTTTGCCATTGATCATACCACGTCAATCGGTTCGGCTGAATTTCAATTGAATATATTATGCCAGAGTTGGTTTTGGGGATTCGAAAAGTTCGCCAAGTTGAATATCTATTGTTCTCTTTTTATAGCATTCTAACATTTGTATTGTTCTCTTTTTATACGATGAGGAATAAAACCACCCACTCTGTTTGCGGTTCGCTTTTTCACGCATTTCCACTTGATTTTGCGCCTAAAAAAGATAAATAAATTATACTACAGTTATGATTTCACCAGAAAAACACCATTCCAATTGCTATAAGTGATTTAGAGATAGGGAGGATTTCCAAGTTATTCTTTCAGAAACAATGTAATAATTATGTTTACTTTCTGTAGGGTAAAGGGCGCCAATGTGCAATTGTCAATCTTCAAAGTGAAGTGAGTAGTCTTCGCACTGTACTATTAGACCAAACTATTGAAAAATCTTCAATGCACGGGTTTTCATAGGATAAGCAAAACATTGAGATCACCTTTAAAGTGATGTTAGTTTTTTACATTAACTTTTCATGAAGTAGTTTTATGATCAAAATTCATAAGCAAAAAAAGAATTTCTGAGATTTTATAATAGCACTAGTCGGTAAACGCGCCTACGGCGCGTTACCTCCTGGATGGGTTGGTCTCGCACCCGAAAGTATGCTAATAAAAAGAAATTGTTCGATAATTTCCAGAGTCGTTGTGGGAGAAAAGACGTCCATTGATAAAATGATATGTTAGTCGCATGTGTAAATTCAGTACAACACTGAATTGCCGACAATATCGAAAATAATTGGGATAAAAATAGTTTTTTATTGTTTTCAAAGTTTTTTTAAAAGAATCTGGTTAATTGTAAAGTGGCAAATACAAGGAAATAACAGTGTTTACTTTCCATGGGACAAGGACAAGAGTCATAAATCGTCAATGTACACATTGAAGGGAATGACATTCTCAAAGTCAGCAAAACACAGACTTTTTGTATTTTTAGAATTATTTGGAGTTAAACTGAGAATACAACAGAAAATTATACATGCTCCATCATCTAATCTTAGCAGTCAAACAATTAGTTTTGGCGGCGTTTGACTTAAGTTTGCAAACAAAAATCAAACCAATCACAGATGAATTTTCCTTATAAATGCATGAATTAGAGCAAATTATCAAAAAAAAAACATTTGCAGCAAAAATGCAAATAGTCGAAAACAAATTTGTTTTCGTGAAAAAGCTTGGTGCACCGGAAGTGGTGTTCTTGCAAGTGGAGGGTAATTACTCTGTTTCTATGGAGTAGTACAAGTAAATTTGCATTTGGCATAAAGGAGTCAATGGAAATCGTGGGTGGAATACTGCAAACAATTTCAGATTGAGACGGGATTCTACTAAGCGGTGATTTTTAAAGTGAATTTTTAGCCGACGTTTTGGCTTTAATAAATTGAAAATATATACATATAATAAGAAATAATGGGTGTCTTTTTTAGAAAAACCCTAAGCGAACGTTATCAGGTAAATGTTAGCATCCGTAGTTCAAGGGTCATTGGTGAAATAATAAAAAGAGTTTTGTGTTTAAATTTTTAAATTTACTTTTTTGAGTAAACCACAAAAAAATAAGTTGAATTATAAAATATGAACTTGAAAGCGAACAAAACGTATGTTTGGAACGTCTGGCTGCAGAGGCCCCAAATCCGCCCTCTCGGCCAAAAGTCGGTGTGGTTCTTGAGAATCGGTTAACTACTTCTGCTTCCAGGAGGCCAAGGAATTACAAATCAGCAAAGATTTCGTGCAGAATCCTGTCTTCCGTGGGCACTCAATTTGACCACCCAGGCAGTTTTTTGACCACCCAGCCGGCAAAGATCGCCCAGGAAGAGAATTGGACGAGGGTGATTGACGTAAGAGGTTAATGCAGTTAGCCAAAGTAAAAACTCTCAGGGAACGTGTGTGTGTGTATGTGTGTGCATGTGAGTGTGTGTATTCCTAATTTGTTTGCGAAGAAGCCTCTCCTTTCCAAGAACCAATTAGTGTTGGAGTTCCTTGCCCTTAAAATCCAAAATATTGTCTGCAACGAGGAAGCTCAGACGGAGACATCAGAAATTGAAAATAGGACCCTGAAAATAACAAGATTAGTTTCTATTTTCCGAGTTTCCCAGAGTAATTGGACATTCAGGATGAGAGGAAAGAAACAAATCAGATATGAAACGTCTAGACATTTCAATGTTCTTGGAAACTCACAGACTTTTAGGTGATTTGAGAGTCCGTGAGACAGTGATCGTGTGAGACTGTGAATGTTTGATTGTTTTAATGCTCAACAGTACGGAAGACAATTTCTTGTTTTGGAACTGACACTTGTGAAGTAACTGGTTTATACTTATAGTTGTAGCCAATTCTAGTTCTTAATGCCAAAATTAAGATGTCGAAGTTAGAATTTCTAACTCCGACATCATAATTTTGGCAGGAATTAGCATTCTTCCAAGAACTAGATTTGGCTAGAGGTATATTTAAGAGAAGCCTTACATATCGGAAATCATAGCGATCTAGAACTTTGGCACAGCAATGAAACATTGCAATAAATAAAAATATTTTTTTCCCTTTTGGCTTTTGAAATTGACTGAACACTGTTAAACTCCTAAAAATCATTTGACAAATAACCAAATCACATAAGTGTGAAATTTATTATTAAAAGTATTTCAAGCTGTGCAATTTTTCAGAATCTGTGTTTTCAATTTTTAAGTTTCGAATCGAAAGTTCAACGTTTCAAATTCTGCTTTTTATGGAAGTGAAGTTTAGATTACTGATTGTTCCTTAGAAAACTACAAAGAAAACAGAGATGGAAACAATGAATGGGTTTTCACTTGGCTTTGAATAACAGTAGAATGATATTGTAAATTTTCGAAATCGTTTGAAACTGAAACACAACAATATTTACTTTGACAACTGAAAGTTCGTTTTTTCTTGTTCACAAAGAAACGCGTTGACTGAATTGACTAAGATTGAGTGAGTAATGAATAAACGAGATAAACTGTTGAAATTTTTAAGACATAACTGAAACAGTAGAATGATCTGCCAAAATTGCAAAATGTAGAATTGGAAGACCATGTATTGGTAATTTTGGATTCAACCGCCTGATTAACGTTTAAAAAAATCAAATCGTAAAAGTATTGATGTAGCATGACAAAATCAAATGAAATAGGAATACCAAGAAACAAAAACAAAGACCACAGTAATCCGGATAATCGTTGCCAGAAGTGACTTTTAACTCTCCTCCTGGTTCGAAACCAAACAAGATTACTGTAGTCGAGTGCAGGGGGGTGTGTGGCTGAACCGGTGGCATTTCCCACGGTCCTAGGCTTAGCTGTCAAGCTGGGCTCGATTAAATCAAACAGCTCCCGCAAACAGATGGTCGCCTGCGTGATTGTCGCCAGCCGAAACGGCGACGACACGCCGGAAATTGAGGACAGATGAAGACGAACGGCCAAGGGATTTTTTATTCACGAAATGAGAGAAATAGAGGGTTCAGGGGGGAATGCGGGGGAGTTGTTCTGTCTGGGAATGTTTGATCAGCTGCAATGGGGAAACCCATTTAAACAGTCTAAAAGAAATGAAACGCAAGGTACTTTAAAAGATATTCAGGAAAAAACCTTTGATTTGGCAGATAACATGTTGTAACCGTCTCATTCACAAAATGTTTTAAAGGTTATTTTATAAATTTGTAAAATAGGAAAACTAATGATGAAATCTAATTTACCTTAATAATAAATTGTTTGTGTGTTTCATGGTTCCTTAATATATTCAGAGAAATTTCGAATATACTTTGAGAGTTGCGCCACTTTGTTTAAAAAGAGTTTTATTGAATTTAATGATTCGTAAATGATGAACTGAAAAATTAATCTCTTTCGGTGCTAAAATAAATTAAACGAGTGACTCGGGAGGAAATATGGGCAACTGCTTTCTGATGGTGCAAGGAGTAATAGAAATGAGAAGAGATGAAAAGAAATCCAAATTATGAAAGAAATGCATACAAAGAACTTGCCAAAATTAAAAATTGTAAAATGTTTGAGCAACCCATCTCTTGATTAGTTCAGGTTAAACTACGAAATTCTAAAAAGCACAACATAGCATTCGAATAATGTTTAAATAATAGATATATGCCTCTTTTGTATTTTCATTATTCTGAAAAGCAAATAATATCGGCTTCAGCAAACTACTATAACATCAAGTACATCGTAAAATTTGGAGATCCTTTGATGCTGATGTTTTGTAAGAAACTGCCCAATCGAGAGAAATATATAAAAAAACGTTGAAAGTTTCTCAAGCTGGGCTTAGATCAGAAAATTTGGGAAGGTAGGTTAATTTATTTAATTAATAATAAAAAAGAGACAAAGCCAAACTAACAGACAAATAAATGTATACAAAAAACGAAAAGAGAATACGCAAAGACGTTCCAAAAATGCAAATAATAAAAGACACCGTAAAGGGCACACCTATTGATTTAAGCTATAATATCAGAATAAATAGATTATGTGAAACATAGAGAGAGAGAGAGAGAGAGAAAATGAAATAAGGATCTCAGTTTGTACTTTAAGAGAAAAGGTATGTATACTCTTGTTGGCAACCCTTTTACTGCCCCAGAGTATCCTGCGATAATGAATTAATTGGGTGCAACATTCAGATCAATTGTACTTACACTACAATATAGAAAATAAGAAAAAAGGGCCAAATTGGCTTCCAGTGGACTCAATGGTATAATTTTTTTTTGGGTACGATGCACTTTGCGAAAACAAAAGAGTCAAATTAATATTTAGCGTAGCATTATCGTGCAATGCGTCGTTTTTTCAAATCGATTTTTTGCGACATCTTCATTAAAAGAAAGATTTTTCAAAAACTAAGAAAATGAAAAAAAAATACAAAAATTCCGATGGAATACAAATTTAACAAATGGTGAAAGGCAAATGTCCCATTATTGGCCCAGGTATCCTGTGATAATCAATAAATTGGATGTAACATTCACATAATTAATTATGATGATCGTTAAAAAATACTTATAAAAAACTTCACTTATAAAGTTTATACCCCCTTGTTTTACACATCACTGTTTGACTGTATAAGGTAGTAAACTGAAATGCGTATTCTTAGAATTACAGTAGACATATGACCTATTCTTAATTAGACGGGGTTTTAATAGACAAATAATAATTTTGAAACTTGAAATTAAATATTTTCGGCCGTCTGTTTCATACGTAAGTGGTGTTATTGGCCGATCCCTGGCCATCTGGTAATCTATAAACTGACAAAGTTCACTTGGGAAAACAATCTGGAAGAGCCATAGAAATTGTGAAAAAGAAAAAAGAAAAAGACCAAAAACTCCATTTCATAAATGTCGGTCGGAATGGTTCTTTTTAATCTGCGTAGGTTGGCGGTCATTCGCCGAAGAGCAGCTGAAACATGGCACTAACTTAATTGGGAGAATAATTACCCGCCGCATCAATTATACTCGCGTTTTTCTGTTTCTGAAAGGGACATCTTAATTAAAGCGAATGTTCTTCTTCCGAGCAATCTTTGAGAATAAAGAAATTGCTCCAAGTCGCAAGGAACATTGAGATCAACTAAGAAGGAATGCGGAAGAATTGGCCAAATATCCCAATTCGCCGATGTGGTACGGGTGTCACGCAAATATCAAAATAACATAGACTACGGAGAGACAAATCATAAGCGCCAATTTTTCATGATGAGCTGCTAAATATTCTAAACGAAATATTCAGACTATAAAATGAAAAATAATAATTTTTAAATGAAATTTTCCCTATTCACGAAATCTTTAATTGTTTTCATTTACTTAACTTTTTTTTAACAAAAATTTTTATTCACCAAAATTTTCTTTAAAATATTTAGCGAAATGTAAAGTGGTTTTCACACAAATTTTCTTAAAAATGGGGAAACAAGGCATAATGCTTGCTATTTTATCGATAAAATTGATAGTTTCTGTAAAACCGATGTGTTACGGGTCTCAGGAGCTCCACTAAAGAAATGGGCGTAAACACCGGGCAGACTAGGCGTAACCATTTAATTTGTTTGTTTATTTAATAAAAGTGGCATTATCTAATAAATCTGAAAACAAAACAATCATCTGAAGTTGTTTATTGTTCCCTGGAGATTCGGATGGGCGTGGGCCACTTCAAAACAACAATTGAGACACAACAACCATTTGGAAAACAGGAAATTTGCTTTTCCACGCTTCCGCCAAATATTTGAATGTCTGGCTGGAAATCCTTGACTTCCATTTTAGTGTGATCTGTGCATTGAGCTAAAAATTAGTTGAAAAGTTGTATGAAAAATGAAAAAGTATTGTTTACTTGTAGTTTACTTCACAACGGGAAAAACTTGCAAGAGAAGAATGAAAGCTCTTTCCAGTGTTCCGATTTCTCTGCGTCTCTGCGGGCTTCACACTCTCTCGCATGTGGTCCTTCAGCCTTTGCAAACTTTCGTGTTTGCATAAGTTTGCTCGCAGACAATATGATCAACACATGTTATCACTGAGGAATTGGAGGGAGTTCCTGGTGGTCTACTGCTTTCACGACAAAAAACTGTCTGTGATTAAATGAAAGTAACTTACGATCGCTGACTTTTCGTTGTTTTTTTTTCAGTGATGACTCAATGATTTTTCAAACAATTCCATTTTTTCTATTATGAACGAAACATTTACGTAAAAAAAATGACACCGAAATTTGTTTAAACTTTTAAAATTACGTTCAATTTAAGAAGCTGCTCCTCTTTTTTAGAGAAATTTAATTGGACTTATTCTAGGATAGATTTCTACAAAAATTATGTTGATTATTTATGTTATAGATCGTCTGTAATATGCGTGACCTTGGTGTTCTAAGAAGAACCCGAGGCCTGCGCTTTGAAAAAGGTTTCTGGTTGAATTTCTCACAATCATTGACAATCAGAAGAGAAAGAATAATTTCATTCAAAGTTGAATATTGATAGTTGTATAAAAAGAAGTTTAAATTTGTGATTCAATAAATTTTTGTATTAAAAAATCGAAATTGGGCAGTCACGTCCAAAGATGTGGCGAACGAACATTAATATTGCATGGGAATTCCAACAATTTCCTATAAAATATCAGAGTTTTGGGAAAGGAGACATTAATTGCATTCAATCTAGTGGCATTGAAATTGAGTGCAGATTGAAGCATTGAACTGCGTGTGATCTGCGGAAATCAAATATTATTTGGCATTTTGTTTTGCTAAATATAATAAATTTAAGAAACTGTCTTAGTAAAAAAATACAACGCGGCGCAAATGTTTCGTCTCATTTTGTTTACTCTATTGAATTAACTAGAGTTGCAAATTTCGAACTGATCTAAAAATATCGTTTTCGCACTTCAAATTTGTATATAGGACCTCAAACGAAAACCATAAGGTAGTTAAACAACATGCGGCAACATTTCTTGATGAATTTGGGTCAAACATAATCTTTTATAAGCTCAGTGATAATAACCAAATGTTTAAGAGGCCATATTTTTACAATTGAGTGGGCACCGTTTCTAGAAACCACCCCTTGATTGCATTGGATCACGGGCCATTGAAATGAGTGCAGATTGAGCATTGAACTGCATGTGATCTGCGGAAGTCGCGGATTTACCCTTCGCCTATTGACACACGGCTGGCGCGAAAGAGGGGTGACGCGGATGGACAAAGCCTCACTCGAAGGCCATCCCACACGGAATGGCTGCATTTCGAAGGAAACAAAGGGAAGCGCCCGTGGGAAAATGGGGATTTCGAAGGGGAGCAGGGAGCAACGGCCTAATGTTTTAGGGAAAGTAGAAAACAAAGTGGTTTCTGTTGTTTTCATTATTGGTGTCAAAAATCACAGTTTAAATACGCACACATTTAAATGTTTTGGCATTTTCCAAACTGAAGTTTTTTTTTGCTTTTAAACAAGTGTCTGTATTGTTGAGCTAATATTAGAAAAGTGTATAATTAGACAAAACCACGTAAATGTTATAACGTTTGTATTAGTTTCTTAAGCCTTAGCAACTGCCTCAATTAATTGTTTGAAAAGCCATAAGCCAGTGTTTGTAAAATCAGTCACTGAATCCTCATCGACGCATTAAGTGAAAACGCTTTTTTCATTAAAATGCTCCTATCAAGAACCAAGTAAAATTTTCAATGCTATTTATTCAATAAAACAAGTTGAAAAAATTCTTTTGAAATAAAATAGGATAAATAGAAACCGGAAATTATTCTTCTTTACAATTTTCTTAATGAAATTTTTTTTTATTCAAGGAAATTAGGGTAAACAGGAAATTGGGTTTTTTATTCCATGCAAATTTCTTAGAGTTAGACGGATTAGTAGAAACCTGTGGAGATCCCGAATTTTGTTTCCGCCGCTCCAAAAATTTCGAGAGTTGTTCTATTCTGCATACGTCACATCAAAGAACAAGGAACATTAAGTTCGCCCAAAGGACAAAGACAGCAAAGTGTGGGAAATGTGGATTGGGCGAAGAGGGGGCGAGGATTTGGGATTGAAGAGCAGAGTTCCATGCAAAATTGACAAACTTACGAAGACTAATAAGGAGAGGTTCAAAATTCCAAAACTTGGGCAGAAATCGCCTATCTTACTATATTGATACCTTGCCATTTGCCTCTACTTTGCAGTTTTAAGCTTAACGAGTTTAGAATCCAAAAGGGCTAAAATGTTGTTGGAAAATGTTTAATTGGGCCTCTATAAATGCGAGTTATTTCAACCAAAGTTAATTTTTATTGAGCATTAATATGTTTTAGCAGTATAATTTGGCATGAAAACCCTTTGTACTTACTTTTGCGGATAGTGGAATATAAGCTTTGTTTACATTAAAATTAAGCTAATTAAGAATTTCAATTGACTAAACAAACAAAAACCATACATTTTATTTGCTAGGACAATTTTATTTATCATTGGTCGGTTTCAGTACACTTATCATAAACCTTGTGGAAATTAGGTACACTATGGTTTGAACAACAAAAAAATCCGTCAGTCAGTTTTAATTAATTTTAAATTATGATAGACAGTGCTATAATTCAGGAGGAGAAGAACAACACAAATGGAATAGTGAGGATGATATATCAATTACCGTAGGCAAAACAAATGACCTTTCTGCTTGCCTGAAATATTCATACGCCACTTCCGGACGGGCGAATGAATCCGCCTGGAAGTAGTCCTAATACTGAAAATGAAAGTTTCCATTTCAATGATTGAAATTTTAAAAAAGAATATTCGATATAGAATCACAGAAAGGTACTCATGTAACTTGGAACCCAATTTTATATCTTTGGAATTTTATTGTTTCTTAATCTAATATGTTAAAAACGAATAAGCTTTAATTACAAAAACAATTTTAAAGGGACAGTCAGGCGGCTTTTGCAACTTTGTCTCATATGAAAGAGAAAATTCAGCTGTACAAAAAACGTTTTGGGACCTTATGTCGGAAATCCCTAGTTTTTGAGATATTCAACCTCAAAGTAGCCGATTTCGGGTTTCCATCCGCAGAAAGTGCGGATGGCCCGGACGGTCAATGTGTCCTGCGTTTAGTGGCATTCAAATTTGAATGAGACATTGAGGGAAATGAGGAGTGCGCGAGACAATTTAGCATTTTTGAATATGCAAAATGGACGACCGTATCCTATCATAATGAAATGAAAAGGCCCCTGACTGTCCCTTTAAAAGGAATCGTCTACAAATTTGTAGAAGTAACATTCTTCAAATGAAAGGTGCGTGAGTGGGAGTGAAACGTCGGTGTGATCAAAGGAATCGGGAGCTGTGAGTGGCAATTGACAGGGAAATGCTATTCGACGACAAGCTTTTTTCCGTGGCAATTGATATTCAAACGAGCAGTGTAATGTTATTGGAAGAAGCGGAAATGCTGGCAATGGGCACACTGGACTTTGAGAGAAGCCCTTTGCCCGGCCTGCAAAAACTAAGGTTCCACACTTTTCAAAACTGAAGTTTTGCTTTTCGCTAGGCCAACTGTTTTTTGAAATCTTTTTTCATTATCAAAGATGAATGTAATGTTTCACCAGATTCCTATATAAGCTGCCAATAAATGAATGTCAATTGTTTTTTTCTTTGAGTGGATAGTATTAGGAAAAATGTTTGGGACCGAATTTCAGGTTTTTTAAAGTTTCTATTCTTTTTTGTCGGTGAAATATGGCCTTCTACACTGACACTCTTAACTTTTTTTAAACTTGCGATAAGTTAGTAAATTTCTAGTTAAACATGAATTTAGACAATGTTTACTTTCATTCATTTATGTTGAGTTTTAAAAATTTAAAAAGGGCGGTTTTCACAAAAAACGAATAAATTTAGAAACAGTCATCGATTTTCAACAACAACAAGAAGCATAACTGTAATTCATAATTAGTTTTCATTTTACTTCAACCGTGTTTGGCCTCATTATATTTTGTTTAGATTTTACAAACACTTCTACGTACATCTGCAAAGTATTACTTGCTTTAATCAGCATTCATTATAAAAGCACAGTGAAACAATGAAATGACCCATCCAACCTACTGAAGTATGTTTAAATTAAATAATAAATTACTCAATTTGGGGGTGGGGGATTTTTCCATTCAGCAGATTAATGATCTTTCTGATGGAGAAAGCAGTTGAATGTTGGAAAATTCCAATATGGACAAAAAAATAATTTGTTGATGCCTCAAACATTGGAGTACTGAACATTTTATGTTAGCTTTTAGAAATTGAAACAGCGGAATGAAGTGGCAATAAGGTACGGTTAAAATTTGGAGGTACTTTCATTTTTCGTGGTTTTAAACGTTTGATCGAAGTTTCACTCGCTTATGAAAGACACGCAGCTTGACAAAGTGAACACTTCAAAAACATTTTTGTTTTCAGAAAATAATTGCATCAGAAAAATGTGCAGTGGATGGCAAACTAGCGCCAAATAAACAAAAAGAGCAAGAACAATGGTCACTGCATTGAGAATCCGTGGAACTGCATTCAATCCTCGTGCCGAGGTCGTTTCTGTTTTTCCCTTCTCAAATGGAAGAAGGCATTCTTAAGCGGAATACAAATGAGCCAGCGACAATTTACGGCCCGCGTGGCAGCGGAAGAGCGAATGGAGGCTGTGAATCCGTTCGACAGATACGACGTGACACCCTTCAGACGTCATGGGGGCACGGCGAAGCGAAAACGGAGAATTCGAAGCGAAAACGTTTGCCTGAGTATCATTTAAAATAATTTAAAATTTTAAAATTATTTTAAAAATAAAATTGTAGATTGAAATGAAAAGGTTTTTTGGTGGGTCACTTGCTTAAAAAAACGCTTTGAAGAATCAGTGAGGTTTCTTTTTGTTTTTGTTTTTTTGAAAATTTGCACAATCGTATGATTTGGCTAAGTACTAATTTTTGTAAAGCATCAAATGAAAAATTGAAACAGTGGAACAATGTACCAAAAGCGCACAAAACAAATCAAATAGTTAAAATGATTAATTAATGTTTGAAGCGTTAAATAAAAAAGATTTTTTTAAAGAAAGAATTTCATACTACCCCAATTTATTTGAATGCTACGGTTTGTCTTCTAATAAAAATCTAAGTTTTCCAAGTTGGGTGTTTGTTTTATTAGAGAACTAGCAAAATGTAATCTGCTTTTGAACTCGGATCATTGTCTAAAAAAATCTTTCAAAGCAAAATGGGGTCAAACAATTACAAAACAACAGATGCTAAAATTAGTTTTAACTCCAAGTGAACAATAATAAACTGTCAACTCCTTAATTACTGCCAATGAACCAGTGAATTGTTTTGTTTTCAAGCAAAACAAACAGTCTGAATTTGCGATGACTATATAATTTCATTGTTTGACGTTAGTCCATCGCAAAATTTTCAGTTATCGAAAATTCAAATGATCAGCAGAAGTTCACAAAACAAGATTTTTGATGCCTAAAAATCGGATTAACTTCACAACATACAACATTATTGGGTGACAAACATTCCGTTCTATAGTACTATTGTATCGCCAAAGAATGTTCTCCGGGTGTGGAATCTTATATATCAGACCCAGAATAGAAGCGACTGAATAGGAGGTCAAGCGAAAAATATCAATTGATATCAATTGTAATTTTGTTAATTTAATGGGCATGTTTGTTGTTTTCATGGCAAAATGTCACGAGATTTTTAGGATTTATTTCCTGACTACGGTCGCAAGTTAGACTCTTATCCGCAGCGCTGCCGATCAGCAACGGGTGTCCGCCGCGGCGCTCTCTGATCCTGAAGACGACCGGGGTCGCAATGCTGATGAAGGGGGCATACACGGAGAGGAACGTTGGCCAAAGTTGAATCGCGTAAACACAGGACGCTTATTTCGTCATTTACGTTTTCAGCCTAATACGATCAGATAAGATTGTTTTAAAAAACTGAAATCCGGTTTGAAACAGTCACTTTTATTTTCTCCTTGAAATATTCCTTCCTTCCTCTATCGATTTGACCTTTGACTAATCTCTGCCGTCGGGTAGACACTCTTTTTTCTCACACTCCCCGCTGTAATGCTGACCAGCTTGCTCTTTCCCTCAGAATTGAGGCGGTTCTCTCGCAGAAATGCCGCTTTTTCTCGCGTTGCTATTGCTATGTTCGCCATTGCTTTCTTCGGCTACGGATAATACTTCAACAGGTGAATCTTTTGTTGAACAAGTTATTTCTACATTGCAGAAGTATCATTGAAAAGAAATTACTTTTCGGGGGCATTTTCTCAAAACATCGAAAAAGTGATAATGCTGACTTACAAGATCATTCAGGTAAGAATCCAGCTTATCTATTAATAAAGTTAAAATTATAAAATAGTGTATTAGTCTTGTTCTAGAATGAAGATCAATTTCCACTGCTTCACCAGAGCTCCTTCCTCTCGCAGACCGCCTTGACCGCCACCGACATTCCCATGGACGCCGAAGGCAGCGGAGGCCCCTTGGAGTCCAGAACTTATATTCCCTTGACAGAGTTTTGAAGCATCGCCAATTCCTTCTTCAAGCGGATGCAGAAGCACATGGAGGCGATTCAGAAGAAGTTGGAGCTGAAAGAACTGCTCAGGGAATTCACAATGGAGAGAATCAGCAAGAAATATCCAATTAACAAATACTTTGAAGGCCTGCAACAAGATCCACTGGTTAAATTGTTTAGGAAGGTAAATTTTGATTCATTCACTTTATGAAAAACTTTGTAGTGGGTTGATAAATTGGAGGAAGTCGAGAAGCGTGTGATGGAATTCTTCACATTCAAGAGGGAACACACGTCTTTCAAGT
Source organism: Oscheius sp. G VE-2021 (assembly GCA_022343465.1). Lineage (NCBI taxonomy): Eukaryota > Metazoa > Nematoda > Chromadorea > Rhabditida > Rhabditidae > Oscheius > Oscheius sp. G VE-2021. Next base: position 5,642,916 of record JAJQXH010000023.1, read on the forward strand.
TATTCGAGGATTTGAAATCAACCCCTGGAGAATTGTTCAATGTAAGAAAAGACAGAAACCTACGAAAATAACTACTTTATTTCCAGGAGTTGAGGACTATTCTTCTGTGTCCAAACAACGTCTTTGACTTGGTTATGTCGCACAACCGCTACTCCGACAAAGTTTTCTTGGATTTCTTTCAAGTTTTTCGATCGAACGCTTTTTTCTTGGTAAGTTCTGCATGTAGCTAAAACAACATATTTAGTCCATTTCAATGGCAGCTGAAATGTCCGCAAGAAATTTGACCGAAGCAGAAGGAAACGAAATTTTGAATGTTACGGAAATCGCTGTTTCTTACTCTGATATTCTGAATGCACTACAACTAGCAAATGACCGCAGGGAGACGAATGGATTCAAGTTTGATAATCTCTTCACGGTCTGTCTAAAAAATTGAAAATCCATAAATTTTCTCTCTAGGATGCCACTACCATTTCTCGTCATTCCAACCTGCCTTACTCCGATGCCCAAAACATGTTCGTCTTCAACTTGAACTCGGAGACTTTTGATGAAAAGTGAGAAAACGGAAAAGAGCTTGAAAGAGACGTTCAGATTCACGTTTATTACTTACCGTCAATGCAACTTGGATGACACTCATTTGGTTGTAATTAGTGACAGCATGACCCCGAAAAGTGACTTTGGATGCAACCTGGGAGTGATGCGCTACAAAATCGCTGATGCACCAGAAGGAAACCAAAACAGAGCTAAGATGCTACTTGACGCTGCCAGGTAAGTTGTCTGTTTCTGTCCTTTAATCCGTCTAATTTTATTGATTTTAAATTTTTATTTTCTGTTTCAGGTCCGTATTGGAGAAGTCGTTCACATTCAAAACAAGAGATCCGGTTGATGCAATCATCAAAGCAATCGAACATCCAGAAGAAGTCGGTCTGATTGCCGTTGGTCTTCAACAACAATCCTTGGACTCTCTCACTGACAATGTGTATTACACTGATCGTACCTACAAAGTTGTTCTCAGCCTCCCCGCAAAATTACAAACTCAGAGAAATCAATGGGACTATTCTAAAAATAAATACATCGCTGTGATCGAGGACACGACAGTGCAAGTAATTGGTTACTTTATGAAACCCGTGAACGCTAATTATTAGTTTAAAGGTTTTAATGTTGTTGAATAAAGTCAGTTTAAAAAAAAACTTTTTCATGTTGATATATACCTAACAATTTCACATAGTCTACAGGGATTCTTGGACTCTTCCTCATAATCATGAGATTGAAAAGTTTTTGTAGAAAATACATAACAGTTTGGATTTTTTAAATGCGCTGTTTCGTAGAAATATGCATATAAAATTCCATTTTTGGCCATTCCAGGCGTGAGGCACCTCTGATTGAAATTAAGACGTTGGATCTGAGATAACCGACAAAGCCCAAATTTTAACAAACAGGAAAATCGATTATCGATTTTTGGACCGCGGTAATCCAGTGTACTGGGAATGTACGTTCTTTGAGGCAATGGAGACACTCATTTTTTAAAGATCCGTCGGGTCAAGTTGTAAAAACACCCTTCGTTCTCATAAGTCACAGGGAGCTCCCGGCGGCCGCCGTCTCCGCAATGCTTCCCTCTGCAGGTGTCTACCTGCTCCTTGGATCCATATTATGTTTCTTGAAGTCCGACGCCACAGGTGTATTTCACATTGAAATGCTTGAAAACAAAGTTTAGAAACACTGCCTCCTGGTAACTATTTATCAGGTGCCTATGCCGCTAACATTGGATCCGTGATCAAACTCATCTCTTCTATTGTTCAGGTTAGCTGAAAATGATTTGATAATCCTGTGAAAAGATTATGAAAAAATTACATATAATATCGAAACATTAAAAGGATTTGACAATGCGCTCTATGTAAACTTTGCTATTCTACCACACTTTTAAAATAGTGTGGCATTTTATTTCACTATTTAAATGAAGTAAATGATTCAAAAAGCTGAAATTTTACTTTCAGAATGAGGAAAAATTCCCCGTTTCCCAACAGACCATGTTCCTCTCACAGGCCGCTTTGACTGCCACCGACATTCCAGTGGATGCAGAAGGCAGCGGATCCTCACTGGAAACGAGAGCTTACATTCCATTAACAGAATTCAGAAGAATTGCCGCTAGTTACCTCGAAAGAGTTGCTAAACATCAGACGGCCGTTGAGACCAAGGCAGAGTTCAAAGAACGACTGAGGGACCTCAGGACAGAGAAGATTCTTCGGAAGTACGCCATGGCTAAGCACCTTGAAAGTTTGGAGGGATTTCCAGTTATGAATGAGTATAACAACGTGAGATTAATTTATTGTTTTAAACTATGCTTTTTAGTTTGTTGAGAAAAAGGAAATTATTGAAAAGAGAGTAATCGAATTCTTTACTTTGAGAAGCCAGCGTACCTCGTCTATTTATGATGATCTTGAGACCACGGCCAATGAAATGATTAAGGTAAGTAAACGACAAGTAAAATGTGTAATTCTTGTTTATTTTAGAAAATTCACACTTTCCTTGAGCCTAAAAATCTTCTGGACGCTGTCTTAGCACTTAACAAATACAGTGACAAAGTTTTCATCAACTTGTACCATACCTTCCGGAACCACCTAATTTTTCTGGTATTTTTCTTCCTTCTTCACTTAGAATATTACTTTTAGACCGTTTCCATGACAACCAATGTGTTATCCGAAGACCCTGCTGCTCTCAACAATGTCACTTTCTTCAAGGAACATAGAGATGGTGTAGAGATTGAGTATTTATCAGGTATCCAATCATTGAAAATGGCAAATGCGAGAAGAGACCAAGAAGGCTTCACGTTTGATAATCTTTTCACGGTAAGGGCTATATTTTAAAATTAAGAAAACATTAAGGATGCTCAAATTAAATCGATTTCTCGATATTCCAACCTGCCTCAATCGGAATTGCAGAATCTTTTTGTATTCAATGGTACGACCGAAGATTTTGAACCAAAGTACGAAACACTTGAGTAGTTTTTAATGTTTACGACTTAGATACACATTCGTTACCATCCGGAACTGCAACACGGAAACTTCTCATCTTGAGGTTTTCAATGGATTCACGGCTTTCAAAGCAACTAACGTCAACAATTGCAATGTTTTTGTTATCCGTCAGAGTTTGGAATTTGTTCCCGAAGAAAACACCAATGGACCGAAGAAGTTGCAGACTTCCGCCATGTGAGTTTGCTTCAATTCACAAAGTCAGGAACCATTACATTTAAATAATTAAATGCTTAGAAATTTATGAAAGTGCTAGCTCGATTTTTGTGCGCTCAATTGAAACCGTTCATTTAACTAATTAGGTCACCGAGCGTGTAATTGCATTTTTGCAATTTTTTTCATTTTCTTAATTCAATGAAAAACATTTGTTATAAAAAATAGGTTATTTTAAAAATCATTTAAAAAAGTCATGACACATTTTGGTAATTTTGTAAAAACAACATTTCGATGAGAAATAATTAAAAACAAGTTTTTCAAAAATGGCTCTTTCCGTTAAATGTTGTTAGTTTTTAAAGCACTTTCATTAGGTCGCAAGCTACGTGCGCTGCCTGCGCCCTAGCTACGTGCGCTGCCTGCGCCTCCTCATTTCCCCTATCTCTCGCCCTTCTCTCGATGGTTGTCTCGGAATTAGCCTATTTTACTGGCCGGCCATTTCCACGGCCGCAGGCCGTGGCACCGGTCTTCACTTTCGCGCCGAAGGCGCGACGGGCGCAGGGCGGCTGGTCCATAATAACAATTGGGTAATCGTGTCCTCTGGGTTTGTTCGCCCCCTGCCCGCCCTTCAGGGCCGCAAAGCGGCCCCGAGGCGGCCGAAGGCCGCCCAAACCAGAATGAAAAGACCCGCGAAGCGGGGCTTTGAATTCTGGTAAACTGAAAATAGACAAAATAAACAAATATTCTGTATTTACCCCTGCTCTAATGCATTAACCAAAATGTTTTCAGCACAGCACTAAAGAAGAATTACTCATTCGAAGACAAAACAGCGATTAAAGCAGTGGGCAATCTGTCTGGCACCGGTTTCTTTGCTCTGGCCGTTCAGCTGAATGCCGGCTCGATTACGGACAGTATGTACCACGATCCTCGAACCTACAACGTTGTGTTGGATCTGGCTGCCACGAGGGAGTACAAAGAGCGATATGGATACTACAATGAGTATCACACTAAAACGGCTGTCACCAGTGTTCAGTTTATCGGCTATTTCTTGAAGCCACTGAATGCTAATTACTAGAAACTTTTGTTAAATTGTTGTTTTTGCTGGTTTCGCTATAAATTTAATTTAATTTATAAAATGAATAACTTGTAAGACCCAATAGAAAAGGTATAATATAGAAAAATGATTGAGTTTATTTAATCGATATCATTGGGAACAATTGTTAAGATCTTTCGGTTTGAGGAAGTATCCGATGACGTGAACTATTATGTCTTCTTCATGTTTCACTCCATTGTCTGTGTATTCGTGCAGACCCATCAGGTCCAGTTCCACTTTATAGGTGTGGGGATCGGAGTAAACGGTGTCGGTTGTTGCATCTGCTTTCCTTGAAACTCCCAACATAAACAATCCAAGTTTATTCCAAGGGCCACTTTTGATGTCAATAACTGGGCAGTTGTGCCTTCATCTTGGTTTCGGCGAGTTTTCAGAACATCCCTAAACAAGTTTAAAAGTTTTATTCTCCTATTTAGTTTTTTTAATATGTTCAAAAAAAATATTAAGCGTATTTTGGATGATGGTGCTTACGAATGTTTTACATTTTGCCAAAGTTAGGTATATCCACAAAAAAACACCGATTAAAAGAGAAGAACGTCGTAAAATTCATTTTTCAAAGTCTATTAAAAGTTGTTTCATTGATAGATGTCGTTTCCAATATTCTGAAACATGCCCGCTTTATATGATCTAGACTGCAAAAAGGGCGCGTGTGTTTACACGACCGGGTCCTGCAATTGTCGCAATGAAACATGGTTACTGAGAACGAGAGAGTGAGGGAAGACGCAGAGTTGGCGGCAATTCAAACGACAATTTCCCAAAATTTCAACAGACTCTTGATCAAAAATGGGGAAAAAAGATATTTTCGGAATCCTGGGAATGAAATCTTGGTTTTTATTTTAAAAAATCAAAAAAAAAACTTTAAAGCATTATCAAGGCAGGTTATAATATGCAATAAGAAATAATAAATGATTCCCTATACGAAAACACTAAATAAACTAAAATTTAAAAAAATGAAACTGTAAGGTTTTTTTTCTTTTAAAACCTACAATGCTGCAAGTCTGAGTTTCTGGTCCGCGCCAGGCCATCCTTGAGGAGCATTTGAAAGTGGATGACGAACGATGGAAACAGAGCAGCCGTCGACCGACTCAACTTTGGTTGTCCATTCGTCTTCAAATCGATAAAGATGTGGGTAATTACATTCCCTGGTTGTAACAAAAGCATACCTGAAACAATAAATTCGATTGAAAGGAAAGAATATAAAAGGGTAAAAAGACCTTAATATAAGTACTCACTTTGGTCGAAAATCTTCACTTTCCTCATTGAAGACAAAAAGATTTTGAAGCTCCGATTGAGGCAAGTTGGATACCTTTGTAATAGAGGAGATTTGACTTTCCTAAAAAACAAACATAATAGAATTTGTTCGCTGGTGAGCATACTGTAAACATGTACTGAAACTTGAATCCGTCCTTTTCCCTTCGCTCGTTGGCTTTCTTCAGAGCTTCAATAACATTTTCATAAGACTTTTTGACGGTTGCCTGAAGCTCTGAGAACTTGTCTTTGTCAGTCAAAAGCAGACGATTGGCGGTAATGTCGTTGACTGTGTGGGTGACTGTCTGCAATGAACAACTACTTTTAAGTAAACTCATAGAATTCTAAAAATTCTTGCAAAAACTTTTTTGAAGCCAATGTTAGTTGAATCGTGAATTTTAATCAAATCACGAACATGAGTCTTCAAAAAAAGTAGCCTTTCAAACTCGTGACCAACGTTGTTTCGGCTGACTTGCCTGCTACTAGATTACTTGTTATTCATTCAAAAATGATCTCCAATAGAATTCAGGTAAATAAAAGTTGACTTTTAAATTTTTTTTTCAACGACGATAAAAAGCACAGGTCGGAAGTGAATTATCAGTCAATTCATACGTTCATTAAAATTTGAAATATCGCACTGTGAAACCCACCAGGAAAATCGCATACGCCCTTATAGTTTGAAACGTATTCATGAATACTTTGTCACTGTACTTGTTCCGAGACAGAATTACATCAATTGTATTATTTGGTTCAAGAAAACCAATGATATCCTAAAAAATTTCAAACTTTACATACAAAAGGGACGAATTCACCTGCTTCAATTGATCCGGAGTTGTGTTCATTCGAGACATCACGGCTGATTCAAAAGAAGTGGATTTCAAACTAAAGAAGTTGATGATGATCTTCTCAACCGAGACCATTTTGTCAACGAACTAAAATGAAATTTTAATGCAAAATTAATTTCAAAAATGGTTACCTCGTTAAAACGAATCACATGCTCATTGTCATCGATCCCTTCAAAAAACTTGTTCAACATTTGCTTCCTGTCCACATTTTCCACTCGAAGGTCCCTCAATCGATCTTTCAGCGATGTTTTTGCTTCCACGACGCTTCTGTCCCTAGCAATCAGATCCATGTAGTTTGATGCCAATCGGTAGAATTCTCTCAACGGAACATAGGCCTGAATCTCTGGAGCCTGGCCACTTCCTTCAGCTTCGATTGGAATGTCGGTGGCTGATAAAGCGGCTTGTGAAAGGAACTTTTGTCTTCCAAGTGTGATTGGAGACCTCTCGTCTTCCTGAAAGAAATGAATGTTACTTTTAAAACAAATAAATTACCTTTATAATGGTAGCGATAATTTCTGTCACATCGTTGACTTTTTTGACATAAGCTCCACCGAAGAAATTATCGTCGGGAGGAAATACTGAATTAAAATTTGAAATGAAACCATATAAGATGATTTTTTATTACAGTTGGAACTTTTGACCTTAGTGTCTATTTCCTACTTTAAAAAAGGAAACCTACCAAATGAAGGTAACCCTTTTCCCAGAGATAACACCAAAGTCAGACAAAATATCCATAGCTTCAGCATTTGGGAGAAATGTGCAGCGGTGGAACAATCGGTGTGATTTATGGACGCAAGCGGTGGATGTGAACTTTACAACCACTGAAATTGAGGGTTAAAAGCGCAGTGTGGAAAGATGAAGCTATAACACTAACCAATAATTTCAAACTATTCATTAAACGTAGGTCAAATTGCTTTACAATTCGTTAGATTCCTAGGTTTGATGAAGTATCCAGTCACTTTGACGGCAAAATGCTCCGTTTGTAGTTCTGACATTCTAAGGTCCCTGTAGAGTCGTTTAGCCGCCAAGTTGAATACCACTTTGTAAGTATTTCGGTCATAGTAAACGTTGTCAGTTAAAGTTCCGGCGTTTCTTCGAATACTCAGTGCCACCAGTCCAATATTTCTCATCGAATTGAGCTCTTCGTACAATTTGTGCAATGTTCCTCGATAATGAAAATAGCAACTTAAGATACGGCTGCAAAATAATTAAATTTAAAACAAATTAAAAGTCTGACACTGCTGCATTCCGGAAGAGTTGATCCACGTCGTTTGATATGGTTGGAGCCTTTGATAAATCGTAACGATGAACGCAAAGGGAACACCCATGGAACATTTCTCCGCGGCATGTAGTTGTGTATATATACTCCAGATTGTACGATCTGGGATCACAGTCTCGTGTTGTAATAAATGCATACCTAAAATACTGCAGGTTTTCCATTTGTATTTATAACTACTGAATAGTCCACAGGATTCAAAACAAACTTACTTTGGGGTAAATTCCTCTGTCTCATCATTAAAATCAAAAAGGTTCTGCAGATGTGCTTGGGGAAGGTTCGACATGCTTGTGATACTGGCCAATTCAGAAGCCTGCAACAAGTATTTCATCAAAATGTATGATAAAACAAACCGTGAACAGGTGTTCAAATTGGAAACCATGTGTTTCACGACGAAGATTTGAAATACTTAGAATCATGATTAAGTTACTGTAACTTAATTCCATAATAGATATCCATGTATCCAAAAAAATAGAAATAGAGTTAAAATTATTAATAATTTTTAAAACACTCTGAAAGGTTGGTTAGTCTTTGTCTTTAAAGCAAACCAGAAATGTTGCATCTGCTTTCAACTTCCTATAAACGTCTTGAAACACAGCATCGCTGAAGTTATTCTGAGAAACAACAATATCAACAAAATTGTTCTCCTCAGTTAGTTTGTAGAATATCTTAAAAGTGAGCTTTTTTTATTTTATACATTTTTAATCATACTTAAGAAAAAGTATGCATTTACCTGCTCCACTTCGTCGTACTTTGCGTTACCACCCTTAATAACCTGTTCTTCTGTATTTTTCAATCGAAAGAAATTCAAAACTGTCGATTCCACTGTATCCATCTTCCCCACAAACTGAAAAAGTGTTATTACATGTAAATTGAGTATTTTTAACAACACTGAAATGTTGAAGAAAATAATAATAGAATGGGACAATACCTTTCTATATTCAACCATCAGTTCGTGGTCCTCCAGTCCTTTCAAATATCCTTCCATGGTGTATTTCCTGTGCAAATTTTCCATTTTCAATTCCATTAGTTGCTCCTTCAGCATCACTTTATTCTCCACTGCCTTCAGATGCTTCTGAATCTTTTCCAAGTGGTTGATAGTCAGCGTTTGATATTCAGCCAAAGAAACGTAGGTTGTAGTTTGGTTCTCTGTCCCATCGACTGGGACATCCAAGGAGTTCATGTCAACTTCAGAGAAATCAAGGCTACCGATGGTAAATGGAGAATTCTGCTCATCCTGAAAATTTAATTTTGCGAAAATTGCGATTTAAATTTAGACCTCGAAAATGGAAAGCATCATTGGCAAGACATGCTTGATGTTATTCTTGAAACCGCCACGGAAGAAATTTTCATCTCCTAAAACATGAAGGTAATTTTGTAAAAACAATTTCAAATCAGTTTTTGTTAAAACGAGTACATATGAATAGGGTTTTGCTTAAAGTTTTTTTTAATTAAAAAAAACGTTGGGTGCAATCATAATTGAATTTTTTTAAATACATTTTCAAAACTTGTGTACACGGAACAAATGAAACTGGGCCCAATGAACAAGGATTGTGTGATGACATTTCACCTCTAAGTATTTCACCTCTAAGTATTTCAGCTCTAAGTAAATGCGATTCGAAACATTTAGATAAACGTAACACAAAGTAGCCCCTTCAAAGTGAAGTAACAAATCAAATTTTAAAACTCACCTGTTTTACTTGAAAAAATCGTATTTGTGTTGAAAAGAAGTATAAAAAGTATAGTACAAAGTATAGAGTTCATTTGAGGTGCACTCCCGTGGTTGCGAAAATGAGAGATTTATCAGCCCGAGTGGGTTTACAACGGGATCAGAAAGGACTGAAGGTTCCAGTCTTTTTTGAGGGAGATCAAAGGAAAACCAATCTGGAAATAAAGAGGAGAATGAAATGTTAATCTAAATAACATTCAATCGATGGTTTCTAAAACAATGCTGATCTTCATCAATGCAAATCATGATTCAAAAAATGCATAAAGAATGAAGCATCAGGACAAGACTTTGTGTCAATATCAGTGAAACATCACAATGCATGGAAAAAAGTATCCAGTGTGACTGTAATCTAACTTTTTCTATCTTGATTCTCTTATCAACCAGTGCTATTTCGCCTCTTGTTTAGAAGAGGATTAGCCAAATGGTTGGCATAAAAGGGCATCATCTGGGCGATGATCACAACTTAACTAACTTTCATATTTCTCTAACTTTTTATCACTCTCTTTCTCTCTCTCTCTCTCTCTCTCTCTCTCTCTCTCTCTCTCTCTTGTTTTTCCTCTTTTCTTCTCCAGAAATCATTTCAGATGTTCAAACTCCTGCTACTTCTTACCGTTCTTTCCGCATCTCTCGCCGACGACCCTAGAGTCTGTGGATCTGAATGGACCAACTTTGGCAACTACTGCTACAAGGCAAGAATTGTTAAAATTATACACCCAATTTCATATGCAAACTGGATGTTTCAGAAATTCTTCAGTGCCACTTTCCCCGAAGCCGAAACCATCTGTCGCTCTCACAATGCTCACCTAACCTCGATTCACAGTGCTGAAGAAAATAACTTCGTTGCCAGTTGGTTACAAAAACAAACAGAATTATTTATTCTTTTCAGCGTTTGCTTCTGCTGGAACCAAGATGCTCACAAATGATCAGACATGGATCGGTGGTGAATTGGTCAATGGCACATGGACATTCACTGATGGAACTCCAATGGTAAAAATGTTTATAAATTTATTTTTAGTTTTTAGAATTACAACAACTCCGAGAAGAATGAACCAAACAACAATGGAGGCAACGAAGGATGCTTCGAGGTATGACAGGCGCTTGGCAACAGTTTCAACCTTTTGATTTTCAGTTGTTTTCGGACCCGGTGATCGGCAAACACTTTGAAGTTGGGGAATGGAACGATCTGCCCTGTCACTTCAGACTGAGGAACTTTGTTTGCAAGAAGGCGACTGAATACAAGTGTCAGGATGGGCCTACTTCAATAGGACTGATTCGTGCTACAAGGTGAATGGACATATCACTCACTCACCCTCGCTTACGCACAATTACTCTTACACAAACACACGTGCCGTCACACAGACTCACTCACACAACCACACGCACATTCACACACAATTTCATTCACTCACTTGCATCCTCACTTTTGTAGGTATTCTTTGGAGCCACTTTTGACGAAGCTGAGCGTAACTGCACCGCTGAAAATTCAAATTTAACCTCCATCCACAGCCAAGAGGAGAACACTTTTGTCACCCGTAAGTTCCACGATCCTATTAAAACCCTTTTCTTTCCTCAGAATTGGCCTCTGCCGGCAAACCTATGGATACAAAATTCCAGACCTGGATTGGCGGCCGCCTCAACAACAAAACTATGTCACAATTCATCGACGGCACTGATGTAATGTTTCTGAAAATTTTAATGTTTCACTTTTTAGGTCACTTACAAAAATTGGGAAAAGGGTGAGCCAAACACAGCGATTGGACCAATGTGCCTCGAGGTAGAAACGGTAGGGCCCATTGTGAACTTTTTTTCAGCTGTGGTCGGATGTTGTTGATGGAAAGCCTGAATTCAAAGCAGGAAATTGGAACGATGAAGAATGTCATCTCCCGCTGAGGAACTACATCTGCAAGAAGCCGGCGGTCAAGAGCTGAGCTTCGAAGACGATGAATAAACATGAGCATTGACTTCATTCCATTCATTAATCAGAAAACAAAAGTGTCAGAATCTAAGAATTGGCAAAACCTCGTTTCTTCTGTTGTTTTTTTTTCAAACAAGTGCCAATTATCTTTCCTGCAGTTCCACAACATTAAAAATACATTTGTCTGGTCAGCCGTAGTTTTCTGCCTTCCAATAGATTTACATTATTTTAAAAATTTGTTTTGATGTTTCCTCAATTCCTTAAAAGTTATAATGGTTTTAAAAAATCAGTAACCAAAGTGTTCCTCAGTATTTTAACACAGTAATGTTTGTGATGCAACTTTCTGGTAGCCAAAAACATGATTTCTGTTTCCATCATTGTTTTCCCGTAAGAAATCGTTCCGCAAGGCCGTTTTAAAACGAAAACACGACGAGCGACCTTCTCGATTTGCAGCGAGATTGATGACGTGACAGGACGGTATCATAAAATTGTTACAGGGTTGGGACCAAATTAAAAAAATTAGATTCAAATCGATAATTAATTATTTGTTTTATATGATTTGATCATTAGCCTTTCATCAGGCTTTTGTAGATTCTACATGCTTTTGTTTTGCCATATCAGTCCACTTTTTTTCATTTGTTATTAATCTACAAAACTCTATAGAATATTTTTTAACCAAGCAAAAAAGAGCTAAGCCATGGTTTTTAGTAGGTTTCTGAAACATCCCAAAAAATCAAAACTATAGATTGGAAATATTCATTGGCAGTGCGAGACCTTAAAACATGGGTGCAACGGTATATACAAAAATTACTGTAGATCTACCGTAATCCTTCGTTTACATGGGCCTAAAGGCATAGCAAGTGACGTCATCGTTGCTGTGCTGGCAGAAGGTCTCGGTGTAGGCGACGTAGGAGAAGTCTCCCTTGGCGCAGATGACGTTGAATTTTCCGAAGAGCTTCTCCTCAGCTGCCTTCTGGATGGCACGCTTCGAGATAGAGGGGTCGCGGGTGATGTTCTGGAAATTAAGAAATGGTTTAAATTTTGATTATTTTGTAGATTTAGCTTGTTTCCGTTTTCTGATAATCTTTTGCGAGAGAGGAAAACGAAAGCTGCTCTCTTTGAAGATTTAAAATTGACGTTTTTGCCACATCATTCCACTGTATCAGTTTTGCCTTATACTATTCGATAAACAGCCAACTGAAAAATCAAATTTTTGAAGACTTGGAAACAAAAACAATAATTTTAAAAGAACCTACATCTTCCATGACGGCCTTCAACTTCTTGGAGCTGCAAGTGGCCTCCTGCTCCTCGAGCTCAACGGAAGCGGCAGAGAAGATCTGGAAGATAATTTTTTATAAATTAAAAAAAATTATGTATTATTTTACATTCTCAACTAAGTGTAGCTAATGTTGCTTTTCCGTGTAAAAACTGCAATTTCAGTTTATTAGCATTTCCTGAATGTTGCTGTTTCCCCTAAAAAAAAACCTCCTACAGTAATGAATGTTATTAAAATATAACGACTTCGAGTAAAAGTTTAGCCAAAATGAAGCACCAAAGAAATTTAATGTTTCTAATTGTTTCTAACTTTTTTATCAAAATGTAAACACTGTTTTTTAAAGTCTGAAAATGTGAAACCTTGTTAATGTTTCAAAGCTATGTTAGCAATGTTGTTCATCACAACTTATGTTGGAAACAGATACTTTGATGGAATGAAAAGATTTTAAGAATCCAAATGCTTTTCCAACATATGTTATACATTGTTTCACAGTTTTTTTCATAAAATTAGTACTCACCTTGGATCCGTGGGTCCTGTGACGAGCACGGAAACGGCAGGGGTTTCCGCAACGGCAGCAACAGTCATTGGCAGGCTGCTGGACGTACTGAAAATTGTATTTTAATTAATTAATTTTTTTTTCTAAAAAAAACTATTATTGTAGTTTCACTGGGAGACTGAAGGTTTGCTGATTGTCTATTAAACAATCCAAAACTTCAATGTTGTGTGAAACATTTCTTTAAACTTACATTTTAGTTGCAACATTTTATATTCCTTACGAATTCTAGAAGGTGCGAATCATCACATCCTTCTACTGTTTCAACACAACTTTATTTTAGCATTATTATATTCGAAAAGACCCAAATCAGACGTTTTGAAAGAAAAACCGAAAATCCCTCTTTCTACTAACAACTGTCATTCCTGAGAAATCGGATGCCTTTCTATTTCCCACTCTCTGGCCACAGAATCCATCATTCGGCTAAAAAGCCGCCACAGGCTGGCAAAGGTCACCGAACGTCACGGGGAAGATGCCAAGCGCAGATTGGGCGGAACCGGAAACCGGGGGGAAACAGCTTACGACCGGGTTTCGATTCGAAATAAGCTTTTATGAGATGATGAAGATGTTTCGCCAAAGAGGAATCAACAAACACATCTTGTTTCACTTTTGCGATCGGACTTGATTAAGTTACAACGCAGAACAAACTTTTTGCGGATTGGTGAAACATTGAATCACAGTAACAATGAGAAATTTCAATTTGATAAAAAATCCGTTTTTTTTTAATTTGTTAAAAACCGAAAACAGTGGAGAACAGCAAAATATTTTTTCTTCGTAAACTTGTTTCAGTCGGTACTCAAAATAAAAAGACAAATCGCAAAATGTTACGTTTACTCCAAAGGGTACACAAATTGAAAGGTTTTTATTCAAGATTTGAGAATTGCTGAATTATGTCAAGCCACAAAAGTTCAGTTACGTTCTGCATATAAGAGCTCGATCTAATTTATAACAAACAAATTTTTTTCACCCAAGTGGCTGCTTTGCATTAATTAACGAGGCCAAACTTTTTGCGCATTGGTGAACATTGTATTACACTAACTTGGATAATATTTCAATTTGATAAAAATATCCTTAATTATTTGTAATTAAAACCCGATAAGGGAAGTGTTTATTTTCATCTAAAAAACTGAAGACTATAACTTTCGCTATATTCAAATGGTTTTTTAAACTCGGACGGTTCATTTTAGATTTTTTTAATTAAAAAATAATTTCTATTGTAAACAACGCAATTTGAGTTTTTTTCACAATTACGTTACATTTTCTTTGCATAATAATACCGATCTCGTTCAACCACGTTCATGTGTTTTCAGGAATTACCGGAGAATATATAAAAAAGAATTACCTGGGAGAAGACGGGAGCTGGGGCGTAGCTCTGGCAAGGCTGCTGGTACACGGGCTGAGGAGGGGGAGGAGGGGGGCACATCGGAGGAGGCGGGGGAGGGAGGGGAGGAGGGCAAGGCGCCGGAGGAGGACAGAACTGAAAACAACCAGTTTTAAAATAGTGAATGAAATTACCTGAGGAGGGCAGATTGGAGGCGGGGGGCAGGGAGGAGGAGGAGGAGCACACATGGGAGGTGGGCACGGCGGGGGAGGCAGGGACATTCCGCAGCATCCTCCTGAAAATGAAATTATGTCGAGGTTTCAGATGGAAAGCAGAAAGTTTAGATTCGTATGAAATTATTTACAACTGATTCAAAGGAATCACCTCCTCATAGGCCAATGGTGCCTTAAACCAATCTCAAGGTTAATTTGATTAAGAAGTTGCCTGAGTACAATTTGACTCAAATTGTTTGGGCTCTTGTTTAATTCTACATAAATGTTTCATCCGTAAATTAAAAGTTTCACGTTTAAATGAAAAGTGTTCCATCGCACACAGTTACTGTATTAAAATTCAGTTATCAGAAGTTTCAAAATTGAAGGTTATCTAAATTGTCCGGGAACTGATTATGGCTGCTAGCAAAAACTGAAAAATAGTAAAACATTTAAACGTTGGAATGATGCGGTAATATCGCTCGTCTAAGATTTCAGAAGTGTGTTTTCATACTTGTGAAACATATCACAATGCTTTCCATGTTTCACAGCAGGCTATTAGAATTTTAGAGCTTAAAGAAAATGATGAACCTCCGTTTTGACTAAATGGAAACGAAAGTTTTAATTGAGAAAGTGAGCTACAAAAATGACATTTTATTGTTGATCACAAAAATCAACTTTTTCTGAATTGAATTTTAGTTTAAGTTTTTGAATCACCCAAAAGTTTCATAAAACGGTTAAAAAGAGAAGCTATGTGGAATAGCAATACCTTGCTTGTGAGTTCCTCAAAATCTCATTAACTAAAGCCATGTTCAAGCCAAAGTGCCAAAGTCCCTTTGTGTGAAAGTTGCACTCTGCCCCCTGTCATGCCATTAAACGCGTTTTTTTGTGTTTGGTTCGGGAATCCTGCGCGACCTTTTGAAAGGTCGCCGACGGCGACTTTCGATCACCGACGAAGGTCAGACACGGCTTTTGTACACAAGATTGCGCAGTGAAATGGAATATTTCGCAGGTAAAGCCAAAAGAACCGGTTTTTTATTGCGGGGGTTATTTCGAGATAAGTTTTTTGAGAAATTTCATTTTCTCATAGACAAGTTCATACTATCATTTTTAGGTGTCTATTCTTGCATAGTCTGCTTGGATAGTTAATTTTATTGAGCCCGTGGTAATATCGGACCAATTGATTTGTAGGAAAATCGAAATTTTTAAGAGGTTTGGGTAAAACATTGAAAAGCACACCCAAATTACAAAAAATAACAGAAGTTACGTTTTATTAAAATTATTTGGCTAACACATTGTTTTTTTTTAAATTTTCGATTTCATCAATACTATTAAAAAGTGGTCTGTAAAATCTAAGAATGAATATTCTGGATTTTATTGTAGAAAAGAGAATCTTTTCAATTGCATGCAAACGTTTAGGGTATCAAAATTGTCTTCTTGGTAAAACTAATTTATTTAATGTTTTAGCATAAAAGTATGATTTCTGAAAAAGCCAGCAGTCACCAAATTCCGTTTTTTAAAACCTTTGATTTTACACTTGAAGATTCAACTTTTATTCAGTTAGATAAGTCTGAGCACGGATTGTATTGTTTTAATCGGTTATAAAACTCGAAGACTCCTGTGTGAAACATTCAACACAGCGTACTCATAGTTTTTTAATTTCCAAGAGAAGAATTACACCAAATATCAATTCAACTAACATAAATTTTTATATTTAGCCTGCAAAACACTAAAGTGTGTTATTACGAATTTCGAAAATACTTGCTCGAAGCATTTTAAAAGAACGCCCTTTGTAATCATTTCTGTAATAAATTTTCGATATCAATCTTCTAATTTTGTGGCCAATTTCATCGAATTAGAGTACTTCGTTTTTCTTGTTCTAAAGTGAATTATCTGAAACGCAGGGTTAAGCATAATGTTTTTTTTAATAATAAAATACGCCGCTGTGTTAGTTATATTGAAAAGGGAACTTTCGAAACTATTGTTATTCTCTGTATTTGTAACTGGAAAACGTTTCGCTAAAACATTTGGGCGCATTTTAGTTTAATTAAAAAATGCAGAAAACCACACAATTTTCAATTTCTTTGTTTTTAAAATTTGTAGAGAATTTTAGTTTGTTTCGGTTTTTCACTATTGTAGCTCTACTGTAGTCTACTGTAGCCACGTGGCATTTGACCCACCGAAGGTTCCGATGGCAGTCGGAACGAGCGAGAGAGCGAAGAGCAGTTGAAGCATGGCAATGGAGTGGTGGCATGCGGCCGGGCGCCGCCCTTTATACGCGGCCGAAGGAACGGGTTCGAAGGGGCTGAGTCACGGGCTTCATAGGGTCAGAATTACAGCCACAGTCAAAGCGTCACGGCGGAGGGGATCATCCCATTGCCTCAAAGGACGAGGAAGCAACAACAAGATAAAGAAGGGGAAGGGATTTCGGATTCAGAGGAAAATAGAGGGAAAACGCATAAAAATAATCACAAGATAAAATTCAAATGATTTGTGTTTCTGTTTTTGTTTCGTTATCCCACTGTTTCAACATTTTCCTAGATTTTGTTGAGTTTAAAGTTACTTGGATGGGCACTGGCTGAAACATCACTGTGGTGTATCAGCATGTGACCATCCAAACATTTCCTAACCTTATATTGAATTTTAAAAGTAATTATACGCTAAGTATCGTCCTTTGATAATTTTCTATAATTCGCGTTTGCCACTTCACCCTACTGTTTCAATTATGTATACTCACCGCCAAAGCTAAATTTGGGTAAAGACTTGGATGAGTATCGAACATAACTTCGTTGAGATGTTTAAATGTTTGGTAGGTGCACCGAAATAGTGGAGTGATGTGGCAAAGCTGAAAATTAAAAAGACACAAACACAAATAGTTTAAAACAAATCTTATTAATCGCTGGTTTAAAATAGTCCCGCACGGAATTTGTCTGCTCCTTACGGATTGTGCCAAAGTTTGTCTGTTGTTATAAGATTTGCACATAATATTTTTGGTTTTAAAATTAAGCTAAATAATTGAATTTCAATATGTTTTTAATATCCTCGATTGATATAAAATCAATAATATTACTTTATTCAATTTATTATTCAAATATTTGGAAGTAAGAGGCAAAATCATTGCAAAAATAACTATTTTAACCAAATATTGCTTGATTTTAATATTATGTCCTTTCTTACATCGATATGTATTGCAACTTTCACGGTGTTAAGCGATTTAAAATGATACAATGAATTTTGAAATCTCGACCGCGACGCAAGCGGCCGCGGCGCGGTCGGCAAGCTTAAAGGGGTATCCGAAACCCGCCGTGTTTGGAGAACTTTTGTATTACAAATCGTTCCATTGAACCCAAGTCTCAAACTTTTAAACCCCACTCACTTGCAAACACACTCACTCACTCACTCACTGTCTGTGTATCTTTCTTCTTCTTCTTCTCTCTCTCCCTATCTCTCCCCCTCTCTCTACCTTCTTTACTTCTTACTGCTTCTCTTTCCTCCGAAACCAGGCACTTGTCTCAAAGTGGCCTTCGATCACTCCCGTCATTCCCTTTTACTGTGACCAGTTCCAAAGAAGAGTTCATTGCCCGAGGCAGTGACAAAGTGCGGCTGCCACCGGTTCCTTAAGGCGTCACGAGAGTGACTCAGCGGGTCGTCGCCCTCCGGCAAGGCCGCCCGTCAAAGACGTCAAAAGGGGACCTTGAACAGATGAAGCCCCGGTGACAGCCGGGTGACCTTAAGGAAAGCAAACGAAGGCTTCGAAATATGGCAGGCTCGCAACGGGAGGGAGGGAAAGTGGGAAAATGGAAATGTGAGAATTGGGTTCTACTGGTCTCACAAAGAATTTTAAAGGACTGGGGGGATTCGTTGATCAAGGAATTTGTTTTAAGATGAATGCGCGGGTTGGCATGTGTTTCCTAAATCAAGAGAGAGAGAGAGAGAGAATTTCCAAATATGGAAAAGAAAATATGTTAAATATGGCCCCAAAATACATATGGTCAAACAATAGTTTTATCCAAATAAGAAAAGAAATTTAATTTGTGGAGCTTGAGTGTAATTTTTAATTTTCCTGCAACTCCTTCCGACCATCCTAGCTTGAATATCAATCTAAAAGTATATAATTTATATAATTACAACCACTGAAACAATGAAATGTATCGACAAACCTCAGGATATTGAAATCTCAGCAAAAGCACTACATAGTTACGACGAATTTCAACCAACGACAATTTTCATGTTTTCAGTAAACGTCACACACGCAGTTCGTTAACATAACAATTCGTTTTGTTTAAATTTTTAAAATTTAATTTTTCTTAATTTTTCTATTATTAGTTTTACTATTCTTTTCTCGATTTTGCGTGAATTTTTTTATAGCAAAACGGTACCGCATGATTTCATAATCAGGTGTTTATGGCAAAACAACGAGCGTCAAGACCGTAAACTCTCGTTGGCTTAAGGCTTTCGGATCGCAACTTCAATTTTTCACTATTTTCAATTATTTATGTCGCTATTTTATAATTAATGTTATCATCAAGTTTAATTTTATATTTTTAGAAATGGCCGATCAGATGAAGTGGCCACCACCTGGCGATTACGAAATCGTCTTCGACCCGTCGTTCCACGAGGCCGTGGCGAGGGAAATGGCCGATCAGGGGATTCAGAAGACTAAAAATACAGGTAAATCAGTTTTCTAATGAAAAATAGGTAAATTCTGGCTCAGATAGCCTTCTGGGGCTCCAGAATCAGTCGACTGGTAGGAACAGCTCGAAGAGTGTCGGTGTGCTCGAGAAGGCTATCGAAGAGGTTTGTTTTCCCTATTTTTAAGTGGCAAGGGTTTCGAGCCGACCGAAGCCTTTGAAAATCCCAAAAATTGGCAATTTAGGCCCCGCCCCGTGCCAGAAACTGCCGCCTGGTCTTCAACAAAATCGCCAAAACCGTCTGTTTGGAAATTGTCCAGGAACCATTCGACCTCGAGATGTAATTTATTTTAATCAGTCCTTTATATAATTTGTGTGCTCAACAAAAAAGACGTATTCAGAAGCCCCGCAACCCAGAATCCCGCTCGTGGCAGCCGCATCGACCTCGAAATTGACGGAAATTGGTGAGCTAACCCGGGAAAATCAATCAATGATCTATTTTACAGTAATGTCATGGAGTCTACAGTAACCGAGTCGTATGAGGAGGTGGTAGAACCTTGTGGGAGTACTGTAGAAGCCGATGGGGATACGGTAACCCGAGATACCTGGGAGTTGTCGGCGTCGGAATTAGCCGCACGTTTGACGAATTTGCAAGAATACGACAGGGAAATGGTCGAGAAGGAGAATGCAAGGTAGATCTTTAAACAATCGTTTAGTCATGGCCGGACCTTTGCAACCTAGTCCTTTAAAGAATTCTTGTCCGGACCACTTCACCCAGTCCTTTAAACCTCAATTTTCAGGCGTTTCGGAGAACTCGGCCTGGCAATCAGTGATTCGGAGAGCGAAATGGACTAATATCTGCCTGAATTGGATCGAAAATCGATTGATCTCCCTCATCCAATGGCAATTTGTACATTTCCACGCCTCACTCACCAAATTACACCGATTTTTGCTAGTTTTTGTTGAAATTTTGTTGTTTTGAGCTATAATAAACGCTTTGTCCAGTGAATACTTTCAAGAACTGTGGATAGTAACGTTAGATCCTGTCTTTGAAAGGCAGATATCGAATGCCAGCAGCTCCAACCACCTAAAGACCTGCAGTGAACAAATAAATAAGTCTGGACTCCATTTGTGGGCGAATATTACTGATTTTTAATATTATTTATAGTTATTTAATTTAGTTTAGTTTAAAATTCAGCAATTTCAGTGTGTTCCCTTCGAATTCAAAATAAGGATCCCGTGGCCCAGACTGGGGCACGGGAGGCCACAGTTCCCAGCACCAATTGTCAAAAAGGTCAAGGGAGGCCACGGTTTCCAGCACTAATTGTCAAAATGACGGGTGGCCACGGTTCCCAGCACTAATTGTCAAAAAGGCCACGGGAGGCCACAGTTTCCATCCAGCAATAATTGTCAAAAAGGCCACGGGAGGCCACGGTTTCCAGCAGTAATTGTCAAAATGACCACGGTTCCCAGCACTAATTGTCAAAAAGCCACGGAAGGCATATAATTTAAAAATAAATCTTATTAAATAATTAATAAAAATTGAAATGTTTGATTTTTTAAAATTAAACAAGTTCCGAGCACAAATCGTTATTGTGGACCACGGGAGGCCACGGTTCCCAGCACTAATTGTCAAAATGACGGGTGGCCACGGTTCCCAGCACTAATTGTCAAAATGACCACGGGTGGCCACGGTTTCCAGCACTAATTGTCAAAATGACGGGTGGCCACGGTTCCCAGCACTAATTGTCAAAATGACCACGGGTGGCCACGGTTCCCAGCACTAATTGTCAAAATGATCACGGGTGGCCACGGTTCCCAGCACTAATTGTCAAAAAGGCCACGGAAGGCATATAATTTAAAAATAAATCTTATTAAATAATTAATAAAAATTGAAATGTTTGATTTTTTAAAATTAAACAAGTTCCGAGCACAAATCGTTATTGTGGACCACGGGAGGCCACGGTTCCCAGCACTAATTGTCAAAATGACGGGTGGCCACGGTTCCCAGCACTAATTGTCCAAATGACGGGTGGCCACGGTTCCCAGCACTAATTGTCAAAATGACGGGTGGCCACGGTTCCCAGCACTAATTGTCAAAATGACGGGTGGCCACGGTTCCCAGCACTAATTGTCAAAATGACCACGGGTGGCCACGGTTTGAGTGTGCGGAAAAGTTTTAGGCTACGGTAACTTAAATTGCGTATTCTTTTCAAGCACACGAGGAATCGTGTTTTTCAAAAGTTAATATTTTTAAAACTATTTTTTAATGTTAATTGTGAATCTTTTTCCTATTTTTTGCTTTAACATAGTGGCTAGAGCTTCCAAAATTGTAGTATGTTAGACTTTTAGTTAATTTGTCTTAAAATAATCCCTCCACAAACGTGAAGAAGTTTCGAAAACGAAAAAGAACCTTTAAACCAGTTTTTTTAACAGTTTGGTTATCTTTATTTATTGTTTCACTTTGCGGATTTTTTATTTTGAGTCTACATTCTTCTTTTCTGTGCCGTCTGAACCCGGTGAAGTCGTCCGGGCGCCATGGACTCTTCCGTGGAAGTAAATGTAAGTTAACTCTTAATGTTTTTTTTAAATTCTTCTAAACGTATTTATTGGTGTTTTCAGGATTTCAAATTCCACACCCTGCAAAGAACGAGACTTTTCCCTGCGGGAACCCCTGTCTCCGTCGGCCGCAATGCACTCTGCATATCATCCACCTACCAGATAGCTGTCGCCTCGTTGGGTGGAGGACATGTGCGTTTTCCTCTTCACTTTGGGGCGTAAATGGTCCCACTACGACTTTTAAAATGCCATCTTGATAAAAAACCTTTTTAGTTGATTTCCTTCAACTCTGCCGATATTCACAAACTCACCGTCACCAAGGACAACACCAACAAGGAGTACACGGGTCTCAAGACGAAAACGGTGCCTCTGGGACGAGATGACGTCAGTTTTTATCGATTTTTTGAATATATACATTACGTTTGCTTAAAGGTCTAAGGATTAATTTTTAGCAAATCGCTGGCATTTCTATGAATTCCGATGGGAGCCTGCTCGCCGTTCTCGTCAATAACCCGTCTGGGCCATTTCTCTACATCTTCGACGTTGGGGCCTTCGCCTTGACCTACACCGCAGAGGTGGGTATTTGGCAGGCTCAGGCCGCTCTAATCTCCTTCATTCCAGGTCTACCAGTTGTGCAGCATCCGTCTGAGCACTGAAGCCGGCGCCCGCGGCGTGCTGGCCTCCTGGAACCCCGCCTTGGCCGACACCATCGCTGCCTCCTCCTCCGACAGGAGCCTCGTAGTGGCCAAAGTCGACGTAAAGGTGCCTTTCTTTTTTTGTAATTAAAAAATATTTCTGTTAAAAGTGAACAAAATAATTCAGAATCCCTCTTCCTACTCCCTGCTGGCGACGAAGAAAATGGGCGCCGTTGTGACGCAGATCTCGTGGAGTCCTAAGGGAAAACAGCTGACCATCGGAGACGCCCTCGGGAAGATTTCCCAGCTCAAAATGGAGTTGGATGTGAGTTGATTTATCGATTTTAAATCATAAATTATATTTTTCTTCGGAAATTAAAAACAATTCTATTTTTAGGTTGTCAGAACCACATTGGGGCCGGATTTGCCGGGAATTTCATCGGAAGTGGCCACTCCCGTTTCAGGTAATAAAGAAGGAGTGTTGGGGTCACGGTCACACGGAATCACGTAAACGAGAGGGGTGGCAGAGAAAGAGAGACAGGGAAGAGACGCAGTCAGGCTGGAGACAAAAGAGACATACAATTGGCCAATGAGAATAGCGTCGATAAAGATGTCCAGACGGTCAGACGGAAGGATAGATAGAGACGCAGATATTTTTGCAAGAAATGTATTTTGCTGGAGACGCAGACAGCGGGGCAGACGCAAAGATTCAGAGCAATTTTCGTTTAGAGCAATAGTTATACTAAACGCGAGACGCAGACTACCCCTTTCACCTTCAAAATCCTCTTTTAGGCCTCTGCTGGGTGAGTACAACCGAGTGGCTCGTCTCCTTCTCCGTCCCTAACAGCGCCGACAATTTCGTCTATTTCCTCACCCTCAAGAAGGTAATCTCTCTCTCTCTCTCTCTCTCTCTCTCTCTCTCTCTCTCTCTCTCCTCTCCAGTAACCTTTCCCTTCAGGACCAGCCCGTCTCCTGGAGATACATCGCCGATCTGCAGTACGGCAGTGCCGAATCTCAGCTGGAGACCTGTCTCTCCTCCGAAACCACCCTCCTCCTTCCCTGGAATCTCGCCGTTTTGTCATCTGCGAAGAGCAGTGAAATCTCCGTTTTCGGCAAGAAAGGAGATGCTTGGAAGGTTGTTTCGTTCAAGTATTCCATTAAACATCAACATTTTAGTTATGGGAACTGGAGGACGAGTCTCGCCTGGATCTGCCGACGAATTCCGCCGTGAAGGAGACATTTCCCCTCGGCTGCGTCGTAGACCTCTCCTCCTCCACGGAAATCGTCCTCTGTGAGTGAAATCATCTGAACATCACGCTAAAATGTTTCAGCCGATGACGGTTCGAAGAAGCACCGCGCATCGCCGATTCTGTTGGTTTTGACGACGGACGGAGTCCTCACCGCCCACCACATGGTCTCCTTCGATTCCACCCACACCGACTGCACCATGTGCGTATATTTAAAGGACTAATTGCTTTTAAAGCCTTAATTAAAGGACTGGGTTTCTTGGGTCTCACCACGACGATGTTTATCGATTGTTTTCAGTGAGACCTCAACCGTTTCGCTGTCATCTATCCGTAACGGAAAGAAGCCGGAGAACTTCGTCCCCGCTGCTACCACTGCACCGGCTGGGACTAACTCCACCCAGCCGGCTGCCCCCGTTGTGCCAGCCGCTCCCGCTTCCAGCCAGCCAGCTGCTCTATCGCTGCCGGCCGCTCCCGCTCCCATCGCTGCCAAGCCTGGTGGTCTCTTCTCTTCAATGGCATCCATGGGTGGGTCTTTTTTCGGTCATGCCAGTTTTTATAACCAATGAATTTAGTTAAAATTGAGTTTTAGTAGCTCCCGCCACGTCGACTCCCACCAAACCGGCCGGATCGCTCTTCGGAACCGCTCCCGCTTCTGTCGCCAGTCCACTCAACACTCCGATGGCCTCTTCCACCCCGAAACCTGTGGTTCCTGTGGCTGCCCCCGTCGTACCTGCCGTGACGAAGGCTGCTGCACCCGCGGCGACGCCGAAAACTCCCGCACAGGTGAGGCATTTTGCGTTAGAGACGCAGATATGGTGTTTTTTTATAAATTGATTAGAGACGCAGACAGAAATGGTCAGACAGGTTGGAGACGCAGAAAAAATGGGGTTTTGACATGTATGCCTAAATCTCAGTCTTTCAGCCCCCAAAACCGGCCGTGGAGGATCTGACGGAGGACGTTGCTTCTGCGAACAAGGCTCTCGACAAAGTGAGGAAACAGTGGAGTGCCTGGGTTGATGCCCTCCGCGCCCTGCAGGTTGGAATCGGACACGCCGAGGTCGACGTCAGGAATGGAGGTAATTCTCTCTCTCTCTCTCTTTCTCTAACCCTCCTCGTTTTCAGCCGATGCCATCGCTGGAATCGACAACGAAGTCCTCAAGGGCTTCCACAACCTGGTGGCCGAGGGGAAGGCCGATTTCGACTTTCTGGAACGCCAGATGAGAGGTTTTCCTGATTTTTGTTTGAATTTAAAGACTAATTCAGATCTGACCATCAGGGCGGCGGAGAAACAGCGAATTGTCCTCCAGAATACGAACAACGACGAGAGGCTGAGGCAGATGAGGGACACCGCCAACTTCGATATGGTCGGGTTTCTGCGTCTCTAATCTCAATTTTAAGCATTTAAATTTCTGATTATACGCTAAATTTGGCATTTCAGGACGAGAGAATGCGACGCGTAACGGTTATGATGGACCAGCTGAAGGAGAACTACGCAGAATCCAAGAAGAAGTTCGAAAGTCTCTCAAAAAACAAGAAGAAGCCGCTTCCTCTGGCCTCCGTCGACTTCAACAGCGACGAATTCGCCCAGAAACAGGCACGCGTGGTGGCCAAATCCCTGAGGAACATGAGATGGCGAGTGGACGAATTGGAAGAGGAGGCGAATAAGATTGCTGCTGCCAAGAGGTGGATTTTGAGTTTTTGGATGCAGTATGCAAATTTTCAGGGGAAAGGAGAAGAAAGAGGCAGAAACAAGGGGAGATCAGGGCAAGGTGGAGATCAAGACGCTCTACTGCGCCGAGGTTTGTTTGTGAAGAAAGAGAGGGTCTGAGAAGTAGAGACACATAAATAGATTAGACATGTGGAAGTCAGACGGACTATAGATGCAGACATCCTGGTTTAAACCGTTAGAGGCGCAGATTATATCTGTCTCGTTTTTGTGTTTATATCCAAATTTTCAGGCTCCCCCTACTCACGGAATCGACATCATCAAGGCCAGGCAGAAGATGCTCACTTTGTTGGCTGCTCACGTACGTTTTGCTCTATTTACCCCTTAAATTTCAATTAAACCCATCCAAATATCTTCGGTTTCAGAAGGCTAAAGGCTCTGTGAAGGCGCGTACGATCGCTCCGTTGCCGTTCTCCACCTGTGTTCCCTCGAAGCCCTCCGTGGCCCATAAGCCGTGGGATGATCTGAAGGAGACGCTGATGAATTCCCTGCAATCTCCCGCCAAGGCCCTCGACATCAGCCTCAATGTGACGAGGAACGACGCGGCCACGCAGGCAGACGCACCCGCACAGGTGCAGATTGTGGAGAAACCCATCTACATACAATCGCCAGCTCCTGCGGTGGCTCCCGTGGCGCCCAAGGAGACTCCGAAGACCACAACGCCAGTCGGTAAGTTTTTAGTCTGTTTGATCTACTGAATACTAATAAAAGCTCTTACCGATTATTGCGGAATGTGGCAACCTCGCTGTATGCTAATTCGATTATGTGACCTAACTTTTCGTAGCGGGACTCCAAAATGAGCCAGTCCTTTAAAATCTACTGGATTGTTTTGAGATAACTGTCGCCTTTTCAGTTGCTCCCACTCCTCTGCCGTCTACTCCCTCGACCAGCTTGTTCGGAAAGCCTCCTGTGAAGGCTGAAGTACCGAAAACTGCGGCTTCCCCCGCCACTGGTGCTCCGAAGTCTCTCTTTGAGACCTCTTCTCCCTTGAAGGACCTCCTCAAGCCTGGTCAGTCTCCCTCTCTCTCCTCTCTAACCTCCTCTTTTCCAGACAATGACGTCTCCAGAACCACTCCTAAACCACCTGCTGAAGCCAAGCTTCCAGCTGCGACGGAAACGAAGCCTCTCTTCGCAACGGGTTCTTCCATATTTGGGGGCTCTGCTGCTAAGCCAACTAGTGACAACACACACGCATACATGGATAAAATGCTCATTTTCAGCTCCCTCCACCCCTGTCATCGAGAAGAAACCTCCGTTGACGGCGAAGCCCTCGGTTTTCGAGATCGCACAGGCGAAGAAAGAGGAGGGATCGGCCCTGATGGCGGCCATCTCGGAGAAGGAAGAAGTGCCCGAGGTTCCCAAGAAGACGGAGGAACCGCCGAAGATTGAGGAGAAACCGAAGGAGGAGGAAGTGAAGCCTCCAGGTATTTTTAGCCTTCTAAATCACCTCATCTTGGCCATTTAGTGGTTCCTGAGGAAAAGAAGGCCGAGGAGGAGAAGAAACCGGCTGGCTCGTTCTCCTTCGCCGCGAAATCGACGGAAGAGGCTAAGAAGGAGGGTGGAAGTGCCTTTGGATCGTTCGCCACGCCGACGAAGGGCAGCATTTTCGGAGGAGGGGATTCTGCGCCTAAATCCATCTTCGGAGGAGGAACGGCTGCTCCGGCGACGAGCGTTTTTGGAAATAGTGAGTTAGAGAGAGAACGTTCTGAAGTCCTCCATTTTCAGAAGAATCTGAGCAGAAGTCGTCCTTTGGCAACGCCTTCTCCACTCCCACCAACCCTCCCACCGCTGCTCCCTCGTTCTCCTTCAAGCCAAAGGAGCCCTCGCCAGCTGCCCAGCCGTCGACCTTCTCCTTTGCTCCGAAGACCGGCGGAGGTGGCGGAGGAGCCTCCACTGGGTTCATGGCTGCGGCGGCGAAGGCAGTTGCGGAGGAGGGAATGATGGACGACGAGAGCGGAGGAGCAGGGGCTGCTAACACTTGGAATACATCAAAGAGTTCCGGGGCTTTCGGATCATTCGGGTAGGTTTTGGCATTTGCTTTCGAACTCCAATGATGACCAAAAGGGGAAAGAAAAGATGGGTTAGATAGGCAAATATGAACAAATTTTGCCGAAAAGAAGGTATCAGAGACCCAGGGATGACAGAGAAACAAGGGCTAGAGACTCAAAAAAAATGTTAGAATCGCAGATAATTCTCTTTTCTTACAGAAGCATGTCCCTGGGCGGTTCCTCTGGAGGCCAATCCACCCAGCAGAAGAGTTCGATCTTCGGCGCGGCCACTGAAAACAAGCCAGCTTCCAGCTTCTCCTTCGCCGGTGGAAATACACAGGTAACCTTTTCTTCACAGTTTCACCTTAAATTTCTCAAAATGTATGTACGAAATCAACAATTCCAGAAATCCACGTTCGGATCCTTCGGAGCTGCGGCGCAGTCGGCCGCCGCGAAGCCGTCGATCTTCGGCGGAGCTACAGGTCAGCCGGGCGGACAGCAGACGTCTTCGATCTTTGGAGGAGGAGGACAGACGGGAGGGGCCAAGTCGATCTTCTCTGGAGGAGGAGGGGGCCAGCAGCCTGCGCAGAACAGCAGCACCAGTGCGGTGAGTATGCGTCTCTAACCTCTTCTGTATCATATCTGCGTCTCTAACCCCTCCCTCTCACTGACCCTCCCTCTTTTAGGCCTTCGGAAGTGCACCCAAGTTCGGCGCCGCTCCCGCCTTCGGGGCTGCCCCGGCTTTCGGAGCTAAGCCCACCTTCGGTGGAGGAGCTACCTTCGGCGGCGGAAATGCCGCTGCGCCGGCGGGAGGCGGTGGTTTCGCAAAGTGAGTTTTTTGGGTCCCACAGCGAAGAAACTGCCTTTTCGCCAGTTTCCTCATCAAAATGGCCGTTGGATCGATCCCCGTCGCTGCAGTTTTCTCCAAAATCATCGAAAATCATTAAAATTTCAGATACGCCGGTCAGTCTGCCTCTTCGATCTTCGGCGGCGGCTCGGCCCCTCAGCAGCAGCCACAGCAGACCAACGCCAGCTCCTTCTCCTGGCGTTGATTCCCTCCGTCTGACATCATTTTCTATTCTTACATGCTAATTAGGATCTTCTCGGTTGATTACTACGGTTACCTATTCCAATTCCGGTTGCTCTCCCATTTGTACCACCTTCCATTGTTTCGTTTGAATTACTGAAATAAACACGTTTGAGATGGTCAATTTGTTGATATGCTAATTGGGTAGGGGTTACTGAATTCATGAATATAGAGGAATGAAAGTCTTCGATAAAATGAAAAAATAAATGTTCTGCTTTCGGGGGTTGCAAAAAGAGGAACGGAAGTCAATTCGATTATTTTTCAATCCGTAATTGCCTCGAATGCATTGCAAAATGCAAGTCAGCCCGCTTGCCAGAAAAAACGTCGATTTTTCGGATCCACCCCAGTGCGAACTTTTTTTTGTTTGCGGTTGTATGGTTTTAACGATAGAAAAAGAAGTAAACTATTCAATCGAATGTTTAATCGATACACATAATTTACACATGTGCTGGGCCTCTTGTAGGCATTCTGGTGGCTTCTGGCGTCATCGTTTCTACGCACTGCCATTCCCTCCATCAGCACCATTCCCGTCCTCAACTCGGATGCTTCGGCACCAAATTGTCCATCGTCCGCAGGGCCTAAAATATGGAATTTCGGCCGATTGGAGAAAAGTTTACCTCCACAATTTCGTCCTTGCCCAGTTCGGTTTCCAAGAGAGTGTTGGCAGCGGAGCACAGACCTTCAGCATTGTTCCATGAAAAGAGGACCAGGAAGTGCCAGAGGTGACTGGTCATGACGGGAATCTGAATGAGCTATGAGTTCCGGCATTCCGAGTGTTTTTGATTTTTGATTCTGATTCTGAGTGTTAGTTGATTTCGGCTACTTACATTCAGCAGAAGGATTTTGTCCATGCTGTCGCACTCCTTGTTGACGACGGCCAGAAAGACGGCCGGCTTCTCCAATTCGGTGAAATGTCCCTTCTCCACCAGCGGATTCAGGACACCGGCGATCGCATCGCGAGAGGGAAGACTCGCCGAGAGGTGACCATGGGATTCCAAGAGGACACCTGATGGCAGTCATCTGAATAAAAAAGAAATGAAAAAAAGTGAA